>JAYJMB010051024.1:0-29163 GCA_036873735.1 Pouteria campechiana
GCAGGTGTCATCAATCGGTCGGACAGCTGCTCGGCTACAGCTAGATGGCTCCTTTTGATTTTCCATGGCCCAACAATACCACAAACCTAGGTTTGGTGTATCTAAAAGGTGTTTAAAGATCATTTTTATAGCAATAAGATGTGATTTCTTTGAATTTGATTGGAATCTAGCACACATGCAAACTAAACATAAAGTTTGGCCTACTAATAGTTAGATAGAGTAAAGATCATATCATACTTTTATAAAGCTTTTGACAGATGGGTTTACCCTTC
This sequence comes from Pouteria campechiana, assembly GCA_036873735.1. Taxonomy (NCBI): domain Eukaryota; kingdom Viridiplantae; phylum Streptophyta; class Magnoliopsida; order Ericales; family Sapotaceae; genus Pouteria; species Pouteria campechiana. The sequence continues at coordinate 273 of JAYJMB010051024.1, forward strand.
TCATCCCTGTCCATTTAAATAGAATTACTCATTGGTGTTCGTAGTGGTTTCCCATCTTCCATTTCAAATTTTTTCAGTAACTCTTTAGTGTACTTGGTTTGGTAGATGAAGATCCCTTCCTTCTTTTGCTTGATTTGCAACCCCAAAAAGAAGTTGGCTCACCCATCAAACTTATCTAAAATTCGCTCTGCATGATCTTGAAGAACTCTTGACACAGTTTTTCATTAATAGCCCTAAGCACAATACCATCAACATATATTTAAACAATAAGGATATCATTCATGTCATGCTTTATAAAAAATTTTGTGTCTATTTTACCCCTTGTGAAACCTTTGTAATTAAGAATTTTCTAAGCATCTTATACCAATCTTTGGGAGCTTATGTTATACCATAGAGGGCCTTTCTAGGTTTGACGATACAGTTTGAGTTATAAGGTATTGGTTACTGAAGTATGACTTAACCCAAGAGGAGAGGGGTAAATTGGGTATATAAAAATTTATAACCCCTATTAGAGTATTTGCCTTTTTTCATTCTTGTGTGTGGTGTGATGTAAAGTGAATGATAAAATTGTAAAGTGCATGAATGATAAAGCAAGTAAACAAACATAGATAATAAACATGATTTTTTATAGTAGTTTGGGACCCCATCTATACATCTACTCTTCCAAGAACACACACTTATTGTGCCTTGGGTTCCACTATATCCCATATAATGAAATTACAATAGTGCTCCCAGCACTCTTCTAGATTCTAGCTCTAGGGGGCATAAACACAGTGCTCCTAGCACTCTTCTAGTTTTCATGAGCTCACCAAGAAACTCACTGGTTTCAAAGATCACTAATAAACTTGATGGTTTTTTAGAGATCACCAATAACTCTCTAGTTTTTAGAAAAACTAGAAAACTTATACACTTCTATAAAGTGTTGCAATAAAGCACAAGGGAAGATGAAATATTTTATAGCTCTAGTAATACAAAAAGATCTTCCCAAAATGTAAAGATAATGACCTTTAAGAATATAAAGTTTTAAGCTCAAGGATAGATAACTGAAGGTTTAAGCTCTTGGCCATGGGTGGAAGGATTTGCTTAAGGTTAAGCGCATCTGAAAAGTATTCCTTCACCACCTTTGAATTGTCTCATCTCCTCCTTAAATAACTCTCTTGAAAGCTTGACTGTTGGAGGAAGATGATATCCATTAAATGGAGAGACAAAAGTAGATGAGCAGGCAATAAATGTAGAAGACTATTATGATAATCTCCCATTTGAAAACCCCAACTTCTAATGATTCCCATATACTTAGAGTCATTTTGTAGAGTTAACCTTGACATAGAAGAAGATGAATAGTTAGTTCAAGCAACTAATGAATGAGGAGATGTTGCAGCTCTGACTTGATTCACGGTTTTGGAAGAAAGAGAATAAATTTAGACAAATTCGACTGTTGTACTTTGATCGGTGCTTTATTGCATTTGTCTAAAGTTAATATCAGATAAAGCCTCTTTCCAGTTGCATAGACTCTCTTCATCTCCTACTTTGTCCATAATTGATTCCAGATGAATTTGGGCTTCTTCATTTTCAGACACATGTGTTTTGGTCTCTGAACTTATTCTTCCATCCACTACCTTTTCATTGTTTCTTGAGATTTCAAATAGAGTATTTAGATTTACATCTTTGAACATATTTCAAAATCTCTGTAACTCAAACTTTCTAAAATGTGGCAGATGGTTATAACAAATATTTATAGTCCTTCTCTTAAAGATTTGAATAGGTTCTTGATGTTTGATTCTTGTTTAGCACTTAGAACCTTTAAGCATTTTGTTCTCCTTTAATGGATTATCTATTTTTACTATCCAGAAAGGTTGTGGACTACTTGAAAAAATATTGTTACAAAATCCAACTGCTATAGAGTGTTAAATTTTTGAAATTTAAAAATAGGGAATTTTCACTATAGCAAATTACTATAACAAATCATAGTAGCACCACTTTGCCTAAAGTAAGTAGTAGACAAATATCTTTGTTTATTAGTTACTATACCAGATCACTATAGCACCATACCGCTTTGTCTGAAGTAAGGAGCATACAAATATGTTTGTCGGTTACTGCTATAGGAGAGTTAATGTAGCGTTGTTACTATAGCAAATCACTATAACAACACTTTGCCTGAAGTAAGTATTAGATGAATATCTTGTCTATCGTTACAGTAGCATGTTACTGTAGCAGATCAATGTAGCATTTTCTCTGTTACTTTACCTGGTGATTGGTTGAAGCTTTGTCTATAGGTTACTATAGCAAATTATTGTCGCAATTCATCAGTTACTTCATTTGCTAATTCGAGCTTCATCTTCTACTTCGTTTGTTACTTCATTTTCTAATTCATCTAAAATTTTACTTTGTCTTCCACTTTAAACAATCCACTTTGTCTTTCATTGTAGTAATTCCTCTTCATCTATCACTTTAGACAATCCCACTTTGTTTTCCACTATAGCAATTCCACTTCGTCTGCCACTATAGCAGTACTGCAGCATTTTACTGCATCAAAGGTGCTGTAGCAAAATTACTATAGCAACGCATTTGCAATTGAAAATTTTTGCACTTTTGCCACATTGTTAGCTTGACATTTTTCATTATATTTTTCATTGTAAATCATAATATAATGATCCATATGAAATTCCCATAAGTTGGAAAGCATGGATATTTACTTTAAATCATGATTTTGTATCTATAAGCTCATTTAAGCACTCATTCCTTTTCATTCAAGAAGATATCTCTTTAAGGAACTTTTTAACATATGATCCAAGGCATGATAAACAAGGTTGAAAATAATATGGATCAATATGATCTCCTTTCTAGACTTATTTCAAGTTGTATATACTTTCATAAATGATATTCCAACAAAGCATGTATATTTTAAGCATATCTTTCTTCATTTAAAGCTTTCTATACTAGAAGTATCAATAGCATAAATCAAGTCTTAAGACAAGTTTTGTTGTCATCAAAATCATACAATAATCCCAACATTCTCCCCCTTTTTGAAGATGACAAAACTTGAAGACTTGTGACATTTAACGGACATGCTAAAATCCAATAGCAAACTCCCCTCTATCTAATTGGAATGTGTAATCCTATGGAGTTTGATAAAGATAGGTCATAACATATGCTGCTATTTTTCTCTTAGATATAATTCATGATAAGCGTCCTTCCTAATACCATCCCAATTTCTTAAATAAGTCTTTCTAAATTTTTCTCCCCCTTTTTCTTAGCATCAAAAAGATGCATGAAATGAATGGAATATGTCTCCCCCTTAATAGCTAGAAGATAGGACAAGTAAATGCAATTAGGAACATGGAATGGGATTAATACTTTCATCCAAAATGTTTTGTTATCCTTTGTTATATCAAATCACATAGAGCAGAAATATATAAAGCACAATCCATTATATCCCAAGTCTTCTTTTATTTCGAACTCTCCCTCTTTTTATATTAAGGTTATAACTTATAAATCTACGTATTTCTCCCCTTGTTTTGCCGGGTTCCTAAAGACTTCATAACTACATATGGATTTTGGTTCTATACAAAGCATAACCATGAGCATGAGATACGATTAGTTTTCAGTAATATAAAGAATAGATTCATGTCATAAGTAACATCCAAATTGTAGTTGAAGTTTTAAAGAATAATTTTCAAGCATATATCATTTTAAGGAAGCATCAAAATCATAATTCTCATTTAAACACAAGGGATACTGAATTGACAGTCATATTTCACAAAGAAATTGCATAAGAAACTTTACCACATATTTTCAAGAATGAAAATATCATAGTTTTAATATGATAAGGTAACAAACACACATCATTTCAGTCATTCAATAGTTACATAACAATGCATGATCCTAGTTGTTGTGTTTGTTTTTCTCATTAGTTTGTAGTTTCTTGATGTTGTTCAATGATGGCAACACTTAATTTTTCTCAATTCAGATTGGGATTTCTATCATTTTGTTCAATTTTTCTCAATTCAGATTGGGATTTTTATCATTTTGTTCATTAGGTGATGCTTTATACAACCTAAGTTTATTATGTTCCTTTCTTAAGATGGTGGACCGAGAAATATAACTATGAAGGTAATCTCTGTCTACACCTTTCAAATTCATCTATAGCTCTCTAAGGACAAATAAGATGAAGTCAATTCGTCTGTTGTGAAGAGATCTTGTCCGTGCTATTAAGAGTTGTTTGTAACTTACAACAAACAAATCAATAGATGAAGGTACTTCATTTGGTGAATAGTAAGAAAAGAATGTTGTCTGCACGTCTACAATTTGTCTGTTACTTATCACAAACAAACTAGAAGACAAAGTTACTCCAAATCTTCAAAGAAGGTGCTCAACATTTCTCAGCTCTTTACATAGCACATCTTAATATGATATACATGTGAATTGAACATTTCTCAAGCTTTCTCAAGTTCCTTGAATTCACATTCTTAGAAATCAATAACTTTTTACATATATCTTTAGGAATGTTGATTTCTTCTAACCTAAACTTTGGATCATCAAAAGCAATTATATTTCAGTGCTTAATCCAAGGGTGCGTCATGAAAATTCTTTGTTAATTCATCTAAGATTAGATTTACAAGAAACATCATTATTTATGAAAGGCATCTCACTGTGAAACTTGAATAGAGTGGGGTAATCTGAAACAGATATCACTTTTTATGCTCACTCAGACCATAAACATTCAATTATCTTCAGAAATTCATAAGCCTTTTGTATGTTCTTATATGCTTAATATGTGCTTTTGTAAATCTATCCATACTATAATTTGTGCACCTTATCAATTGAACAAATCATCCAAGAATCATTCAACGTAGAATTTGATTACAAAAGAATTTTATCAATGCAAGGCAACATATTTAAGCAAAATCTGTTACTTCTAGAGTCAGATTTGGAAATTATGTTCAACATCATAGTTGTAGCCTTTATTCTTATCATTTCAATGCATAAAGAATTATATGATTTTGATTTTGTATGAGAAAGTTATGACTAGAATACTAAGCTGTCTCCAGTAGTGGAATCTTAGTTGGAAATTTCACACTGTAAAAAAGGTGTCACTTTGAGGCCCAACTATTGTAGCAAATTACTATAGTACCACTTTGCCTGAAGTATGTAGCAGATGAATATCTATCTATTAGTTACTGTAGCAATGTTATTGTAGCAGATCACTATAGCACTGCACCACTTTGTCTAAAGTAAGTAACAAATGAATATGTTTATTTGTTGCTACTCTAGTAGAGTTATTGTAGTAACACTTTATCTGAAGTAAGTATTAGATGAATATCTGCCAGTACTAAAGCATGTTACTATAGCAGATCAGTATAGTAATTCATCTATTACTTCATTTGCTGATTGGATGAAGCTTTGTCTATAGGTTACTGTAGCAATTCGTCAGTTACTTTGTCTGCTTATTCGAGCTTCATCTTCCACTGCGTCTGTTACTTCATCTGCTAATTCATCTAAAGCTTTACTTCGTATTCCACTTAAGACAATCCACTTCGACTTCCACTGTCACACTTCAACTTCGTCTGCAACTATAGCGTGTACTGTAGCATTTTATTGCAGCAAAAGAATAGTAGCAAAATTATTATAGCAATGCACCTGCACTTGAAAATTTCTGCACTTTTTCCATATTGTTAGCTTGACATTATCTTTATATTTTCTATTATAAATAATAATATAATTATCCATATGAAATTTACATAAGTTGTAAAGCATGGATATGTACTTTAAATCATGATTTTCTATCTATAAGCTCATTTAAGCATTCATTCTTTTTCATTCAAGAAGATATCTATTTAAGGCACTTTTTAACATATGATCCAAGGCATGATAAACAAGGTCAAAAATAATATGGATCAATATGATTTCCTTTCTAGACTTATTTCAAGATATATGCTTTCATAAATGATATTCCAATAGAGCAGGCATATTTCAAGTATATCTTTCCTCATTTCAAGCTTTCTATAATAGAAGCATCATTAGCATAAATCAAGTCTTAAGACAAAAATACACTTTTTATTTATTTATGAACTCATTCAAAAATGCACTTTTGACATCCATTTGGTATAGTTTAAAATTTATTTAAGATGCAAATGCTAGGAGCATTCCGATGGCTTCATTTTTGGTAACAAGAGCATATGATTCTTCAAAATCAATTCATTTCTCTTAGCAATTCCCCTTTACTACCAATCTTGCCTTGTTTCTAACAACTATTCCTGATTTATCAAGTTTGTTCCTAAATACCCATTTTGTGTTAATTACAAATTGATGAGTTGGTCTTGGAACTAGTTCCATACTCCATTTCTTTTAAATTGATGCAACTCTTCTTATATAGAAATTATTTAGTTTTCATTTTCTAAAGCTTGATCTATGCATCTTGGCTCTAATTGAGAAATAAAGGAAAATTACTAAATATTTGATGATGTGATGATCTAGTTCTAACTTTATCATACATATATATATCACCAATTATTTGGTTTTCTAAATGAGCATGCATGAATCTCCAATCTTTGGATAGAGAATTGTAACCTTCATTATTTACCTCACTTATGGATGGCTCTTCTTGAATTTCAGCATAGTGATGAGGTCTCTTTATCGTTTTCTTGCAGCTTCATTCTCCCCATAGATTGAGTCCACTCACATGTCTCATCATTAAAATCACTAAGCCTTTTTATGGCATTTGTGTTCTCATCAAACTTAAAGTGGATTGACTCTTTTATGGTTCTAATCCTCTTATTGTAAACTCTATATGCTTTACTTATAATGGAATATTCAAGACAAATCCCTTCATCTAATATTTGTTCACTAATTTCCTACCTCAAGTGTACAATGTCAAGTTTTATAGCCATAAGGACTATAAATTTTAATTATTCACTAGCTATTGTAGTAAATAATCCTAACTTTATTTGGAAAATCAAAAACTAAGAGATTAAATGAAAAGTAGAAGTAAACAAGTTTTGGTGGAAAGAAATCAAGATAGAAAAACTCTAGAGGATCGATTTTGTTGGTCTCATGCAATGGTTAGTTCAAGAGAGGGGGTGAATTGTGCTTTTAAAAATTTATGGCTAAATGAAAATCAAATACTGAAATAAATGGAAACAGAGTCACACAATACAAAGTAATTGGTATTTTTATTGTGGTTTGGCCCATCTTGGTACCTACTCCACACTTTGAGTTAACCTCTCTTTCTACACTTACGTTCCACTAATCACTTGGTGGCTTTACTAGCTCACTAACAAACTTTACACCCATTGGTTTCCAAACTTACCAATAAACTTATACAAATCACCCTACAAGTATATCTAGTTGTTGTAATCAATAATACAATCAACAAGACCCTTACTTGTTGTTCTAATAACATAAAGAAGAGAAATGCCTCTTACTTAGGTAGAGATGTACAAGAATTTAAATTAACAATAATAAGAGATTTTATAGTAAAGCTCGACTGATTCAGACTCTAGAGAGTTATTGTAGAGACTGAGCTTTGAATGCAGATTGACATTTTTGGGTAAAGTGTTGGTCCCTAAAGGAAGGCAAATACCCAAGAGGGGAGGGGTGAATTGGAAATTTAAAACTTTTTCTTAACTCCTATGAGATACAACGTCCCTCTAGCAAGCAAGGCAATCAAATGGTAATCACACAAATAAGTAAGATAGAGATTTTTATAGTGGTTCAAGCAACTATCCCTACTCCACTCCTCCAAGCACACTTTCCACTTAATATATTAGGTTCTATCTAACTATAGTAGAAATACAATAGTAATTCCCACATTCTTCTAGATCAGCTCTAGGGGGTGTAAACCAGTGCTCGCAGCACTCTTCTAGATTCTAGCTCTAGAGGGCGTAACCCAGTATACCCGTCACTCTTCTAGATTCTAGCTCTAGGGGGTGTAAACCAGTGTAGCCAACACTCTTCTAGATTCCAGCTCTAGGGGGCATAACAAGATAGCTCTTTTTGCTTCAGAAAGTCATAGCTCTTCTTGAGCTTGGTCAACACTTACTAGCATAAGGAAATCATAGAGATGAAAGGATGTGAAAGTTTAACCACACTTTACAAATATCTCACTTTAAGCTTAGGGGAAGAATTTAAAGGTTTAAATGCAGAGGTAAATGATCTTCCCAGAAAGTAGTTGGAGGCCTTTCAGAAATGATGAAGAAGAATTAAGTACAAAGGCTCTCAGTTTTGTTGAAGGATGAATGAAGCTTGTAGCTCTGAACAAAATAAGCAATTAATATTTCATCTTCTCAAAAGTTATTTCTTTCATCCATCTTTACTTCATTTATATCTGCTTTGAATTTCAGCTTTTGGTGGTAGGTGACCTCAATTAATTATAAGCAACCGTTCTAATTTGCTCTTTTGAAACTATTGTCTCTTTGATTAATTCTTATTAGCTGGAATGCTTACAATGCCATTCTTGCCTCGAGTGAGAAGAGGAATTTCTATTTTGGGCATCCATCGAGCAAGAAAGTGTCTATAGCTCTATCTATTTCACAGTTTTAGGAAGAAAGCATTAAGTTTGGGAAAATTCTCCGAATTCAATTTGTCCTATGCTTCATTTCATTTACCTGAAGTAAATTTTGGACAAACCCACTGAATAGTTACTTTGTCTGAAGTTAATTTTGAACAAAGTTTGCTTAGCCATTCTTCATTGGACAAAGTTTTTTCATTTTGCTTTGTCTTGTGCTTCATCCCATTTACCCAAAGTAAGTTTCAAACAAACTTACTAAATTTTTACTTTGTCTAAAGCTCATTTTTGTCCTCTGCATTTGTCCAGGGTTTTTTCCTTAAGTTTTCAAATGAAGTTACTCTTCATTCTAGTTTGTACATAGCCTATTGCATTTGTCTGAGGCATCTGCCTTAAAGTTTTAGATGAATTCTTCACTCTGCAGTATTCGTGATTGATTTGGATGGTCTTCAGATTGCAGGTGATAGAATTTCTGATTGCAGCTTCGTCTTTTGCTTTGTCCAAGTAGTCAATATGACATACTTTGGACAAATCTTTATGACATGGATGATTAGTCTATTTCTTCATTTTTGTCTTGAGCTTTTCATTTGTCCAATGCATCTAACTATCACTAGGATTTGAATCTGCTGATTTTTTCTTTTATTTCTTCTGAAGTGTTAAACTTCATTTGCATATTTTTATGCTCCTACAACCTGTTTCTATATACTTAAACACTTGACAAATATTCATTAGTACAATTTAATCAAATTTTTTTTATTAAAACTATGCATTTACATTGATAATCTCTCCCTTTTTTATGATGACAAAGCTTGATTAAATTATCTCATTGCAGTTAAATAAACCCCCTGAGTATGTGCAATATGTTTTACAAATTTTCGATGTCTCCCCCTGACTTATTGAGGAATTTATTTTTTTCAGAATAATTTTCCTAGTTTCTCTCCCCATTTTTATCAGAATCAAAAGGAATAGTAGCAAATCACACGACAATAACCCATAAGAAAGTAAGATGGACAAAAAGAAGACATGTACAAAGACATAAATAAAATTCAATTCATTTCATTCCATTATAAACAAAAGTACATTGAAGATCAAACTAGATACAAAAAAAGTCATCCTAATAATAATCTATCCCAGGAACACATATTTAGTAGAAATGTGTGAGGGAGAAGGATGGAGAACTTTGTATCATAGGTAAGGATACAAAGTTTTTGAGGGGAGTGGTGGATGATAGGGGAGAAGAAGATGATAGTGAAGAGGCTTCCTTTCCCCTTCTCTGCAAGAGCCCCACTAGCATGGAGTGGGGACTATCTGGCTTAGGTAATAGAAAAGATAATCTTTTGTGAAGAAGAGATTAGCTTTTGATTTGCTGTGTGATTGAGGATAGCATTGATTCTTTCAGAAGCATCATCATCCAACCAGATGGAAGGAAGAAGTTGAAGAATTATTCTGAGCTTCTTCATTTGATGAATTGGTGCATTCTAGATTTTCTTCCTTCTCTTTCTACCTCCTAATCTTTCTTGTCTGGATGTCTTCATTATTCTGGGTAGTGAAACATATGTGGTGGAGATGGGTTAATATAGATTCAACATAGAGGTAAAGATCTGGTAATTGATATATTTTACAAAGAAAAGTAAATGCAGATTGGCCAAGAATGGGAAATGATGTGATGTCTTGCAACTATAATTTGATTTCAACAACAAAAATGAGATGTGTATCCTTAAGAATGAAATAGGGAATCTCAGACAAGGAAGTACTAACTTCGGACAAATGGATATTGTGTGAGAGTAAGGATTGACATGGATTGGAGAGAACAAGAGAGTCTATGACAAATGGATACTAACTTCGGACAAATGCTTTATCCAAAATGGAGCAATTAGACAAGATTAATTGTCTTAGACAAAGCAATACTTCAAACATTTGAAGTGTTGCCTTCGACAAATCAAAACCCTTTATTCACACATAAAAACAACAAATTCTATGCATTTACACTAGTCATGCCTAGTTCTCTTCTAATGTTGCAAAAGGTTTCTAATGGCAATGGTTTAGTGAATATAACAGCAAGTTGAGCATTTGTGGGCACGTATTCTAAGCATATATCATATTACCTGATCTCTGATAAAATGGTGTCTGATGTCTATATACTTAGTTTGAAAGTGTAAAACTAGATTCTTTGTTAAGCAAATGGCACTAGTATTTTCACACCTAATGGCTATGTCTCTATATTTCAATTCATAATCTAGAAGCTGCTACTTCATCAAAAGAAATTGTGCAATGCAACTTCCGGTTGCTATATACTCTGCTTCTATAGTAGAAAGAGCAACATTGGTTTGCTTTCTAGAAACCATGAGACTAAGCTATTTCCTAAAAATTAACAGGTTCCACTAGTGCTTCTTCTATCAAGTTTGTATCCTCCATAGTCAACATCTAAATATCCAATTAATTCAAAACCAGATCCTTTGAGATAGCAAAGTCCTAGATTTGGTGCGTCTACTAGATGCTTAAAGATTCTTTTTACTGTAATAAGATGAGATTCTCTAGGACTAGCCTGAAATCTAGCACATAACCATACACTAAATAGACTATTAGGTCTAGATGCAGTAAGGTAAAAAAGAGATTCAATCATGCTATGATATAATTTCTAAACTACAAGTTTACCCTTTTTGTTCTTATCCAACATTATTGAGGTATTCATTGGAGTGCTTGGTGCTCGTACTTTTTCCATTTTGAATTTCTTCTACATTTCTCTAATGTATTTGGATTGGCAAATGTAATTTCCTTCATCTTTTTGCTTGATTTGCAATCCAAGTAGTTCAGTTTTCCCATCCTACTCATCTCAAATTATTTTTGCATTATCTTTGAAAAATCTTGGCAAAGTTTTTCATTAGTAGCACCAAATATGATATCATTCATATAAATTTAAACTATTAATATATCAATGCCAACATTCTTGATGAATAATGTAGTATCAACCTTTCCTCTCTTGAACTGATGATCGCTTAAGAATTTGGTTAACCATTCATACCAAGCCCTTAGAGCTAGTCTTAATCCATACAGTTCCATGGTGAGCTTATATACATGATCAGATTGTTCATCACTTTCAAAACCAATAGGTTGTTCTAAATAGAATTTCTCATTCAGATATCCATTTAGAAATGCACTCTTTCCATCCATCTAAAATAATTTAAAGCTCTTATAGGATGCAAAAGCAAGCATCATTCTAATGTCTTCCAATCTTATTACAGGAGCATATGATTACTCAAAGTCAATTTTCTCTTCTTGAAAATACCCCTTTTCAACTAATTGTTCCTTATTTCTTGCAATTAGTCAACTTTCATCAAGTTTGTTTTTGAATACCCATTTAGTTCTAATCGCTTCAACATTTTTTGGTCTTAGAACTAAGCTCCACACTTTGTTTCTTTCAAACTAGTTCAGTTCTTCTTTCATTGCATGACCCAATTTTCATCACTTATTGCTTGATCAAGCAATTAGGTTCTATATTAGAAATGAATGCATGGTGACAACCAATGTTCTGCATAGATTTACTTATTCTAACACCATCATAAACATCACCTATGATTTTATCTCTAGGATGGGCAGTAAATAAACCTCAAATTAGTAGGGGGTTGATATGGAACATCACTTGTACTTATTACCTCCTCCTCATAGTCTCGCATTTTTTCATTCTTTGTGACATTTTCCCTGCAATCTTGTATATGCAGCTTTTTCATTTTCTTGATGTTTTCTTTTGCATCACTATGAATCTCCTTTCTTAGGGTTAAGTCTGTTTCATCAAATTTAATATGCACAGACTCTTCTACAACTTGTGTTCTCTTAATGAAAACTCTAAAAGTTCTACTATTGGAAGAATAACCAAAGAAGATAGCTTCATCACTTTTTGGATCAAACTTCCCAATTTTATCTTTACCATTGTTCAATACATAGCATGAGCAACCAAAGGGATGAAAATAAGAGATGTTGGGTCTTCTTCCTTTCCAAAGCTCAAATGTATTTTTCTTTAGAATTGGTCTAATGATAACTCTATTTAGCACATGATAGGCTATGCTAACTACTTCTCCCCAAAACCTTTTAGACAATTTACTTTCATTTAGCATAGTCCTTGCCATTTCTTGAATTGTTATATTCTTTCTTTCAACAACTCCATTTTGTTGAGGAGTTCTAGAGGATGGGAAGCTATGGTGAAGTCCTTTTTCTTCATAGTATTCAATAAATTTTCTATTTTTAAATTCAACGTAATGATAACTATAAATAGATATGATTGACATGTGCTTCTCATTTTGAACTAGCTTTGAGAAAGTAAAGAACATTGAAAATGCTTCATATATGCTAGTCAGTAGAATTACCCATGTAGACCTGGAGTAATTATCTATGATGAAATATACATATGTTTTTCTTCCAAGGATGACAATATTTGATAGTCCAAAAATATCCATATGCAATAGTTCTAGAGGTCTGGATGTGAAGACATCATTTTTGGGATAGAAGGATACTTTGGTTTTTTTTTTTTTGACTTTGGCAAGCTTTATAGATCTGGTTTTTGTCAAATTTTAGTTTAGGTAAACCAATCATGAGATCCTTTTTCCATAAGAAAATTTGATATTTGATATGTTGTTGTGTCCCATTGTTTTGTCCCATAGCCATGGATCATCTTTGATTACAATTAAGCATTTTCCCATGATTTCATCTAGTTGAACTAGATAAATATTTTCATGCCTTTTTTCACTAAAAAATAGCTTATTATTTTCACTAAACACATTACATGAGGATGGTTCAAACACTACTCTATGACCTTTGTCACATAATTGGATAATGCTCAAAAGGTTATGTTTGAGTCCCTCTATATATAATACATCTTCTATGCATGCATTAAACAAACCATAAATTTTACCTATTCCTCTGATGAAGCCCTTATCATTGTTGCCGAATGCAACTGTTCCTCCATTCATTGGCTTCAAATCTTTGAAGAGATTTTTATTCCTGGTCATATGCCTTGAACAACTGCCATCCATGAACTAGGTTTTACTAGATGTGGCTTTGAGGCTTACCTGTGATATAAGATAAACATTCTTTTTACCTCCTCGATACCCACGAATTGGGTCCAGCTGTGTTAGTAGTATTATGTGTGCGAAAGAAATTGTGTGTGTTCCTTTGGTCTCCATTTCAATTTAGCTCCTTTTGTTTTCATCTTCTTAGTATAACAATCATACACTCTATGTCCTATTCTATTGCAAAAATAACATGTGGTTGAGGTTTAGCTCGGATCATGATGGTTCATAGATCTCTTTACCAAAGAATGTCCTATGAATCTTTTATTATTTGGATAGTTTCTTCTTGCTTTAGTGAGATTCATGCTTTTGGACCATCCAATAAATTTTTGTGGGTTTTCATCTCCTGAGTGCTCACAACCAAGTCCTTTTTTTGTTAGTTTGATCAGTCATTCACATGAACCTGGCAACTAATTCTCGTAGGTTATAGAATTTGCTTAGTATACTATTCGACATTTCTATTTCCTTTTTTAGGTTTTCGACTTCTTTTTGTAGAGATAAATTTCTTTCTACTAGTATAAAATTTACTTTGACAATTACATCAGGGTGTCCCTTCTTTTGAATAAACTTTTGACTAAGAGATTCAAACTCATTGAAGAGAGAGTCGTATGACTCTTGTATTCTATCAAGTTTTCTATATTTGGTGCATTTACTACTTAAGCTTGATACTATAAGAGTAGTATGAGTTTACCTCAATCTCCAATTCTGTTGTGCAATGTTCTTTGATAGAGCGCTAACTTGTTGATTCATTTTCCATATCAGCCATGCAGCATATTTTGCAAAGTTGCCCATTTCTCTGTCATCTCTTTCGCTGGAGCTCATGCCTAAAGATTGTTCATCGTTCATGTTCATTCCTCTAGATGATTTCTTAATGATCTTTTAAACTATTTCTCTTTTTTGTTTCTTTCTTCTCTATCATTTACATTAACTTTTTCTTCATTTGGACATTTTGGAGACGCGTCCAATTTCTCCACATTTATAGCACGTGGGAAGATCTTTTCTTCTTTTAGCCTTCTTCTTTTCTTTTTATTGCCTAGGCTATCTCCTTGAAATGTTGCCTCTATTGCTTCTCACAAGTTTTCTAAAGTTTCTAGCTAGCATAGCCATGTCATCTTTAGACTGGGAGGATGATTCACTACTACTTTCCTTGTTTTCTTTGAGGGCAATTGTTTTCTTCTGCCTTATTGGCTCCTTTCTCTTATTTTTAATCAACTCATGTAACATCAGGGAGCTAATGAGATCATCTATCATTATCACATTCAAGTTATTTTCTTCCTCCACGGCCATGATCTTTTGGTTCCATGAGTCTGGCAGTGCTCTCAAAGTTTTCATAACCTATTTAGAATTTGAAATTTCTCTTTCTAAGCCTTGTAAAGCATTAGTAATTTTAGAAAATGTAGCATACATTTTAGATATGCTTTCTTCTTCTTTCATTCTAATATTTTCCAGTTCTCCTATCAATATATTCCTCTTGATCCCTTTGACCTATGAGGATCCTTCATAGATGCACACTAACTTGTCCCAAATATCTTTTCCAATAATGCAAGAAGATACTCTATCAAACTTAGTGGCTAACAATCCACAGAATAACGAATTCATAGCCTTAGCATTATTTTGAGCTACGTTATTTTCTTCTCTACTTCATATACAAATTTCATTGGTAGGAAGGGTGACTCCTACTTCAATGGCCTTCCTAGAATCCATATCATTGGCCATAATAAACTGCTTCATCCTCGACTTTCAATAGGCAAAGTTGGTTCCATCAAATAGGGGTGGTCGAGTAAATGATTGCCCATCGGTGAATATATGAGCAGAGGATGATGAATTTGCCATTGGATCACTACAAATATTTATGTAGCCTACTATGATAACACTTGTTGGTCCCTAAAGGAAGGCAAATACCCAAGAGGGGAGGGGTGAATTATAAATTTAAAAATTTTTCTTAACCCCTATGAGATATAACGTCCCTCTAGCAAGCAAGGAAACTAAACAATAATCACGCAAATAAGTAAGATAGAGAGATTTTTATAGTGGTTCAGGCAATCGTCCCTAGTCCACTCTTCCAAGCATTCCACTATCTCACTATAGCAGAAATACACTAGTGTTTCCCACAATCTTTTAAATCAGCTCTACGTAGTGCTTCTAGTACTCTTCTAGATTCTATCTCTAGGAGGTGTAAAATAGTGCACCCAACACTCTTCTAGATTCCAGTTCCAAGGGACATAAACTAGTGCTCCTAGTACTTTTCTAGATTCCAGCTCTAAAGGGCATAATAAGATCACTCTTGTTTGCACTCAAATAGTCACAGCTCTTCTTGAGTCTAGTCAACACTTACCAGCTCAACGCAATTACAGAGATGAAAGGATGTAAAAGTTTGAGCAAACTTTACAAATATCTTACTATAAGTTCAGGGGAAGAATTTGAAGCTTTAAATATAGTGGTAAATGATCTTCCTAGAAAATAGTTGGAGGCCTTTCAGAAATGATGGACAAGGATTAAGTATGAAGGCTCTCAGTTCATTTGAAGGATGAAACAAGGTTGTAGCTCTAAACAGAATAAGCAATCAATATTTCTTCATCTTAAAAGTTGTTTCTTTCATCCAGCTTTACTACATTTTTATATCTACTTTGAATTTCAGTTGTTGGTGGTAGGTGACCTCCATTAATTGTAAACAACCATTCTGATTAGCTCTTTTAAAATTTCCATCTCCTTAATTAATTCTTATTAGTTAGAATGATTGCAACATCATTTTTGCCTCGAATGAGAAGATGAATTTCTATTTTGGGCAGGCTCAGGCAAGGAAGTGTTTGTAGCTTTGTTTTTTTCACAATTTTAGGAAGAAGGCATTAAGTTTGGGTGAATTCTCCTGATTCAATTTTTCTTGTGCTTCATTTCATTTACCCGAAGTAAATTTCAGACAAATCCACTGAACCGTTACTTTTGTCCGAATTTAATTTTGGACAAATTTTAGCCATTCTTGATTGGGTGAAGTTTTCTCTTTCTGCCTTGTCCCGTGCTTCATCCCATTTATCCAAAGTAAGTTTCGGACAAACTTACTAAATCATTACTTTGTTTGAAGTATGTTTTGTATTTTGCATTTGTCTAGGGTTTCTGCCTTAAGTTTTCGAATGAAGTTACTCTTCATTTTGATTTGTATGTAGTGTCTTGCATTTGTCCAAGGAATCTACCTTGAAGCTTCGGATGAATTTCTTCTTCACTTTGCTTTATTCATGATTGATTTGGACAGTCTTCAAATTGTGGATGAACAGAATTTTTGATTACAACTTCGTCTTTTGTTTTGTCAGAGTAGTCAATATGACATACCATGGATAGATCTTTATGACATAGATGATTTGTCTATGATAAGCTCATATTTTACCATATTTTAATACTTAGATTTACATATCTTTTGGATCCTCTTTTAATATAAATTTAGTGGTTTGTAAGCATATTCCAGTAAATCTGCACTTCATTTGGTTATTTCTTGATAAGTAAATTCTATGTTGATTTATTATATCTATTTCCAGATAATTAAGTTCAAGAAATTGAAGAAAATATGGAAGACATCAAGTTGGAGAAAGGAGCAAAGCAATGGAGTTTGGATGAGAACAAGTGGCTGAAAAATGAAGATTACAAGTTGAAGAAGCTGAATGTGAAAAAGCACCACTTTGACACAATGTTTGGTAGCAATTGATATGGATTCAGCTCAACTATTCAATATATCATTTTTATCCTTGAAGTTATCTATCTAAAAAATTAATAATCATAGGATTTGGATTTGAAGCATGGAAGTTATGTCCAAAACACTACAACTGTCTCAGACTTCAATTATACTGACAGAAATTTTAGATGTATAGAAAATGATATCACTTGTAGTCCAATTTGGGAATATTTGCAGGCTAATTTAGAAAACATGTAAACATAATAGTTGTAGATATCAAAGTTATCTTTCCAATGCATTAAGAATCATGCAATTCTGAGATCATATGAGGAAGTTATGGTCAAAACAGTAAACATATCTCTGTTAGAAGGCAATTCCCAAGCCGCGGCGTGAAGAACTTTCAAGGCAAAAACAAGTGCAGGCAGTAATTTCCAAGCCATGGCTTGGGAATTTCTTTACTTGTGCATGTGGAGTTTCCACCCCCATTTATGTACAATAAATACCCATTTTGGGGGAAGTTTTAGGGGTTTTTAGGAGAGGTTTTTGGGAGCTTTTGGGGCTACTCTTGGAGGCTCATTTGGAGGAAAGGGGAAGGAGAGTTTTGCAAAAGAAGAGAAGCAAGGGAGCAAGAGAGGAGATAAATTTCTACAAAAATCTATTTTATGAAGGGAGTTCCATCTTCTTTTTCTTCCATGAACTAGTTTTTCCTTCTAGGGTGAAGATGTAGTTTTCTTAGATATTTTTTTGTAATTGGGATTGTTGGTTTATCAATGCAATTTCATCTTGTTACATTTATTATGTTTATTGCAATCATTTGATTTGTACAATTGCTTGATCACCAATTTCATGAACGAGATTGATTGTTTGTGATGGTTATGGTATACACCTTATGCTAAACTAATCTATTTGGTTCATTTAGTTCTTGGTCTTAATAAGTTTTCACCTCAATTATGCCACACACCATAAGGAATTAGAATGAGTGAAATTACTTGATATAAACCTGCACACCTAATAGTAATAATCATATATTTGATGGAATGAACCCAAAATAATGTATTGAATCCAATATTCCAACAACACAGATATCATTGAGTGCTAAAATCAGATCCCTAGACTCTTATAACCTGTTAATCTCTTCTACATTATGCACTTCCATTGTCTTCCATTATTTCACTTAATACTTAGGTTTATTTAGCATCCATTACATCATTTTAGGATAAGTATTAGTTTAGTGGCTAGATAAACTTGAATTAGTTTGACAGTTCTCAGTGGGATCGACCCTGGCTTTGTACACTATACTACTATACACTCGTGCACTTGTGAGGAATTATAATTTGAACCAACGGTCTATTTTTTCATCTTTCTCTTGAGCTTTTCATTTGTTCGATGCATCTGACTATCATTAGGATTCAAAGCTCCTAATTTCTTTTTTTATTTCTTCCAGACTGTTAAACTTCATTTGCATATTTATATGCTTCTGCAACCTGTTTTTGTATACTTAAACACTTGACAAATATTCATTAGTACAACTTAATCAAGTTTTGTTTGTCATCAAAACTATGCATTTACACTAATATAGAGGAGTTGAATGCTTCTTAGAAGAAAACCTTTTTGGAGGGTAAATGCTCTGTAATAGGAACAACCTCTCTTTACTCCTTTTAAGCTTGGATTCAAAATCTGCCCATTGGAGAAGATGACATTTATTAAATGTGAGCAAATCATTAAGATTTTTCAACCGTTGAGACATTTGTTTGGCTTCATTTCATCTGGAATGAGCATGTCTAGGAAGAAAGAGAATATTTTTTTCGGAATAATAATTTTGGAATGAGTTTTGTTTGGCTGAAACAGCATTGAGTTTCTAGTGTCTTGGCTTTTCGTCAAAACATAGCTTCACTATAATGTTTGAACCTTTGCTTGCGTCCAGAACTTAGCTTCACTTCATCTGAACTTATTTTCTTTCCTTTTGATGTCGTGTTTTTGTTCAAACTTAGGCATCTATCTAATTCTCTTCAATAGCATTTGAGTATGCATCCAAAGTGACTTTGAAGTACATGTATGATGCTAGGTATGTCCTTAACCATGGATCTTCCCTTAGATACTTGGATCATATGTCTTTGAGCATTTGCATTTTCTTCCTAATTATCTTATGGATCTTGTCTCTGATATTATCCTGTATGCGTTGTCCATTTAATTGAAGTTATTTTCCTAATTATTTTGGTTATTACTGCACACTTAGGAAAATAATAGTTAGTAGCTTAACCATTCATTCATATGCTTTTGCTCATCATCAAAACTTAGCTAGTTGATTATATCACCATCAAAATCAAACTAAATAATGATGGTTTGGTTTAACATTCTCCTCCTTTTTTATGATGACAAAACATTTGAGTGAATTACCTTTCAAAAAGATAAAACATGTAACATAAACATGTATGGAAACTAAACACAAATATTCAATTCATAACAAAATATACATAGCTCCCACTGACTAAGGGCATTTCTAAGAAGATTTCTAATGACTCCCCCTAAAAGAATGCACTAGATTTCTTTGGATTTCTCCCCCTTTTTACTGATTATTAAACGTGCAAACTAAACATACATGTGTCCCCCTACTATTCACTATATTTATCCTCCTTTTTGTCATAATAAAAATGACACAAGGGAAGAAGAATAAGACATACAAATTGTACTTAAATAAATAAAGACATTTCATTGCATTTTAGTGCAAGAAAAGTTACATAAAATTGTGAGAAGTACAACAAGGATGGGAGGAAGGCATGGGTGGAGAAGAAAATGGTTTGAGGTGAATACCAATTATGATTCTTCAAAGAAGTTTGAAAGCATGCAAAGGCATGCATTCATAACTTTTGGGATGGTCACATTGGAGGGGCCGAAGTTTTGGATAGGGAAAATGGATGGGAAGGTGAGGGAAAAAGGATGTTGCTACTACAGTACTCTCTTCTTTTCTTCTCTTCATAGACCTCAAAGGATGGTTGAATTGAATGTAAGGCCATAGGATTTGGATAATGATGATTCTTGTTTCCTGTAAAGAACATATTATTTCTTATAGCTATCCATTCAATCTTCTGATCTTCAACCTCAAGAATATTACAAACTTCATTAAGCTCTTCATAAGATTCATCTCTAATCCATAATTCCTTACGAACCCTTCTATCCATTCTGCTCTACTTTAATGGATGTCTTTACATTCTTTGCTTCCTCTATCTCTACTTTTGAACCTACACCTCACTGACATTGTCTCTCCCTTTGCTCTTACCATAGCAGCATGTGGATTTGGGGTTGGATTAAAATAATAATGGTTTGGGCAGACAAATAGGTTTCTTGGAAGAGTTTTTTAAGGAGAAATGAATGAATGTTTGCTGAAAATAAGAGAATAATATGATTTCCAAGGAATGGGTATTCAATTTCAATATAAAAATGAGGTGGTGCCTCAAAAATGATTTTTTTTTGAAGAAAAATAGGGGGTGTTTTTGTATGGTATGAAATGAAAACTCTAGGGTTTCAGACTGAAAGAAGGGTTTCAGACATTGAATAGAGTTTTGAATAATCTGAAGTTATAATTTTGGACAAAAAAGAACTATTTGGAACTAGATTTTGGATGAACTTCTGATGTTATGAAGTGAAGTTTTATAATATCTCAAAACATGCACATATAGCATATGAATTATAAAATATAAAGAATAATCATTCAGATCATATTTATGCAAGCAAAATATGATGATCAAGAAATGGGCATTGTGCATGTGGATCTATCACACCTAACTCCCTTCTAATCATGAAAAATCTATCCTCTAGGAGTGGCTTAGTCTAAATGTCTACTAACTGATTTTCAGTTGGAACATATTCTAAGCAAAACATTCTGATTCTAGAGATGATCTCTAATGAAATGATGCCTAATTTCTATATGCTTAGATCTAGAATGCATAATTGGATTCTTGGTCAGATTTATAGCACTAGTATTGTCACATTTGATGAGTGTATCACTAAACTTCAAATCATAGTCACCCGATTACTGCTTCATCCAAAGAATCTATGCACAACAACTACCAATTGCAATATATTCAATCTTAGTGGTTGACAATGCAAGAGTTGTCTATTTCCTGGAGAATCATGAGATGATCATGCTTCTAAGAAACTGACAACTCCCTGACGTACTCTTCCTATTTACCTTATATCAAGAAAAATCAACCTCAGAGTACCCTACTAAATTAAAATCTTAAACTTTTAGATACCTAAAACCAAGGTTTGGAGTATCTAAGAAGTATTTAAAGATTCATTTTACAATAGTAAGATGATATTATCCAGGATCTGACTGGAACCCAGCACACATACAGACAATAAACATGATATCTAGACACTAAACAAACTGGTTTATCTTTTTTGTCCTTATCCATTTTGATAGAAGTGCTCATTGGTGTTCTATATCTTCTTCCATATTCAAGGTTGAACTTCCATAGCAACACTTTTGTATACTTGACTTGGCATATGAAGATTACCTTTTTCATCTGCTTCACTTGCACTCCCAAAAAGAAGTTCAGCTCCCCCATCAAGCTCATCTCGAATTCTCCCTATATTATCTTAGAAAATTCTTGACAAAGATTTTCATTAGTAGCCCCAAATACAATATCATCAACATAAATTTGTATAATAACAATATCATTCGTAGCATGCTTAATGAAGAGTGTGGTATCCACCTTAACCCTTGAGAATCCTTTCTTAATCAAAAATTTGCTTAGCCTCTCATAACATGCTCTAGGAGCCTGCTTCAATTCATAGAGGGCTTTCTTGAGTTTGAAGACCTGGTTAGAATCAAGAGGGTCTTCAAACCCAAGGGGTTGTTCCATATAAACTTCTTCATTGATGAAATCATTCAAAAATGCAAATTTAACATCCATCTAGTAATGTTTAAAATTCATATAAGATGCAAATGCCAACAATATTCTAATTGCTTCTATACTAGTTATAGGGGTGTATGACTCTTCAAAATCTATGCCTTTTTCTTGATAATACCCCTTTGTTACTAACCTTGCCTTGTTTCTCACTACTAAACCAAATTCATCAAGTTTCCATTTACTTCCTATAATAACTTGATGGTTAGGTCTTGGAACTAAGGTCCACACATCATTTCTCTTAAATTGGTCCAATTCTTTTTGCATAGATAAAATCTAATTCTCATCTTCTAACACTTTGTCTATGCAAGTTGGCTTTATTTGAGAAATAAAGGCAAAGTTACCCCATACTTGGTGATTAGAGGATCTAGTCCTAACTTTCTCAAACACATCACTAATTATTTGGTTTTCAGGATGAGCATACATGAATCTCTAATCTCTAGGAAGAGAAGAATTACCTCCCTCATTTACCTTAGTTATGGATGATTAAGCTGTCAGTTTGCTTCATCCCTTGCTATTTCTGTTTATGGAGGTGGTGTCTATTTTTCTTGCACATTCAATTTCTACACATTTGCTATGAGTCTATCTTATTCATCATCAAAATCACTTGTTCTCTTTGAACAATTAGTAGATTCATTAAATTTGACATGGATAGGCTCTTCTATAGCTTTACTACTCAGGTTGTAGACTCCAAATGTCTTGTTAATAATGGAATAGCCAAGGAATATTTCTTCATCTTGTTTACTATCAAAATTTCCAAGGTTTCCTTTTCCATTGTTAAGAATGAAACATTTGCAGCCAAAAGTATAGAAAAATGATATTTTAGGCTACTTGCCATAATACAACTCGAATAGAGTTTTGTTGAGTATTAGCCTAGTATGAATTCTATTAATAACAAAGCAACTAGTACTCATAGCTTTAGTCCAAAAATATTGTGGTAGATTGTACTCACTTAACATGGTCTTTGCCATCTCTTGCAAGAATCTATCTTCCTCTTAACCACTCCATTCTGCTAGGGTGGTCTTAGTGTAGAGAAAGTTTGAAAGATGCAACTATTTTCACTATAAGAAGTGAACTTATGGTTTTCAAACTCTCCACCATGATCACTCTTAATGGCAGTTATATGAGAACTTTGTTCATTCTTCACACGCTTGGTAAATATCTCAAAGAATGAAAAAGCCTTATCTTTGGATGCAAGAACCATTACCTAGTATGCCACATTAAGGACTCATCGTGACTAACAAGACACTTAACTTGGATATCAAATAAGTCTTCTATATAAACATTTCCATGCCTCTTGCCTAGAACTACAATTGAGTCATGTTGATCTAAACCTAAACAAATATGAGATTTGAACAAAACCTTTTATCCACTATCACAAAATTGTATAATACATAGAAGGTTATTCTTTAATCCCTCAACTAATAAAATATCTAAAATAATAGTAAAATGTGGTTGGCTTACATTACCAATCCTAACCACTCTACCTTTGTCATTATCTTCAAAGGTTACCGTTCCACCATTTTTCTCTGTCATCTTAGTAAACAGCTCTTTCTCCCCTATCATGTGTCTTGAGTAAGCATTGTTAATGTACCACCTATTGCTTCTTATGGCTCTTAGACACACCTGCAATGATAAGGTTAGGTTTTAGTTTTGGTACCCATTTATGAATGGGTCCAAGGGGGTTAGTGGCAGCAAATATTGGTACCCATTATTTCCTAAGTGCCACTAGTCTGATGCCAAGAGACAAAATAACATATACTACATCTGCAACTATTTTAGGTACCCAAACCATGGTTTGTTTAGGCCTTTGTTTTCTTCAAAAGATACGATTTTGTTTCTTTTGTTGTTGACCACCTTTCTTATTTGGTTTCATTCTCAACAAGGTGGTGGCGAAGGTCTTTGTCATGGCATTATTCTCTGCCTTGACCTCCTCAAATTCACTAATGGTAGATATTTTACTCTTGAGAAAATTATTTTCGTCTTTCAATGTGGAGCATTAATGGATCATTTTAAGCAACTCCTTTTTAGTCTCCCTATACTTGGCTTTTAAAGCCTTTAAATCAACATACAAGCTTTCTAATTCTTCTAAAAAATTTTGAGATATAAGTTCAGAAGTTACTTCATCTTCATGGATGACCATGAAACTGATTCTAGTGTGGTAGTTTTCTTGATATCCTTTTGTTGGTGATAATCTGTTGAATTGTTTTTTACATTCATTCTCACTGTCACTAGCACCTTCGTATAACATGCTTTCTAGCACTTCCTATGCAGTAAGTGCCTTCTTATTCATCTAGAACTTCTTGCTACTGTGCTTGTTGTGGTATTTCTTTTTCTTTTCTGGATATGAGTTGTGCTTTTTGTTCTATTTCTCCCCTTGCCTCTGTAGTACCCCAAAATTTAGGTAGCTACTTACTCATATTTTAGAGAAAGATCCTACCAAAAATTCTACAGAATCTCTCTTGAAATATGAGGGTTTCCAAACCTGTATATACATTCAATCATCCATGTACACCATATACATCCACAAATCCTCCTAAATCCATAGTCCCATGGACCAACTAGTAGTCTTATGGCATGAAAATAGCTAAGAATTAATAATCAAAGAATAATGAGAATTTAAACCTCTCCTTATACATCATCCACCAATAATGAATCAATAAATGACAAGTCACATAATCCACTATAATTTCTCTTCAATATATAATCAATAGTTAAATAAAGGATGTCACTCCATCATCACCAGTTCCCATTTCAGGCAACAAACCCCAGTTGGGCTCCTCCGTCATGCTTGACATCTAAAACATAGAAAAAGGGCGAGTCCGGGCAAACTCAATAAGTAGGGAAAATGGTAAAACCTTGTAAAGCATGCATAAAGTCACACAAACCAACACATGCTAGTGCAATCATATTTCACTCAATCTAAATACGCACATAAGCAATTAAACATACAAATATAATCTATTCGGTGCCATAAAGGCGACCACCTAACCACACAAGCTTTGTATGCTACACAGGCAATCTATCGGCCACACAGACTATCCATATGCCACACAGGCAACACCACAGCCACATAGGCCATCCATATGCCATAAAGGCAACACTGTAGCCACACGGGCTCATCATCTATGTCATACATGCATCCACATGAACTCTACTACCATCTCATACTCACACATATCACATTACATGAACAAAAGTAATCTCAACAAAACAAGTAACAATCTATTCAAAACATCAAATGCATGTGGTAAATTCAAGTACAAAGCACATTCCATAAACACATCTAAAATCATTAACAAACATGACAAATTGTGGTGCTTGTATACCAAACATGCTAATATACTCAATCACACAATTTGGTAAGAAACCTACTTACCTCTATTCATTCCTAATTTGGAATTCTTACTTTATGCCAAGAAACCAAAACAATCCACTCTTTCAATAAAGTCTCAAATCCTATATTCATCATAACATATTCATTGGTTTACATACTATAATTATGCAAATTAATATCCCTTTCATTATCACCACCTTACCCAAGTTCAATTCTAGGGTTTTACATTACCATTCACCAATTCAATGTTTCTAAACTTTATACATCATCTTTCAAGGTAATAATCATTCAATTTCTCATGTTTCTCAATTCGTAGTTTGGTAATTTTATGAATTTGCAAAACAGCCCCTAACTTTTGCACAATTGACTTCCCATTGATAAATTTTCATACATGTTTTATCCTACTCAAGTTTCTACATGATTCTACATCGTTATTAACATGATTAAGCACATTAATCATTAAGAATCATACATAACACATTCCTCATGATCTCCATAAAGTAAACAGTCCTTAGTTTCATAATTTTCAATCCAATTCTTCAAACCAATATAAATTCACATTAATCTTATCATGAATCACACATAAACCATTGTCAAATTCATGCATCTCATTCATCACTACCTCAACTACGTAAATAGACCTACATTTTGTATATTTCCTGAAATAAATTAGGTTTTTCATTCTAAGATTATTTCCTCTTAATTTTACATGAATTTCTCATTCAAAACACTTCAATTCAACCCCATTTTCTAGTGTTCAATGAAACCTACGAATTTGATCTTCAATGTAACCTTAATTGTGCAAATCCCTAATTAATCTCCCCCAACATCATAAAGTTCTTGTAAATAATGATTTCCCATCCTAAAAGTAAATCAAAACATCATATTAAAATTACCTTTCACATTGGAAAATCGAAGAATATTGCTGCCCACTTGATATATTGATTGATTGATGAAAACATTGTTGCCCACTTGGATTAGATGAAGGAGAAATTATTGAATGATGAATATGGCTTCTGATTGATGTTGAAATGAAGTAATGAAGTAAGCTATTTATGTTGAGAAGAAGGGGAGAAGGAGGTCATTGGCAAGAGTTTAATGGGAGAGCAATTAGGGTTCTCATCTAAAACAACTTGCATAGCTTGCAACCTAATTTAGAAACTCCACTTGCATCCCAATTGAGCTCCCCTCCAATTAACATATTCTCTATAATTAGAAGTTAGCAACTCCAATTGAAGTCCTCAATTGATGCAATTACTCAAATTCAATTTTCTACCATGCATCTAATATTTCCCAATTGATTTCACATTAGATTTTGAAATTAATTTTTTGTTACAATTTGGATAGTTATAACATGTGTAATATACTTATATTCATGTACCAATAATTCATTAATCTATAGATGTGATTAACATAATTTTCTGTAATCAATAATAATCAAAATTGGGTAGCAACGAAATTATCAACTTACTTCTAATTTTGGATGGTAATATGCTAATTAATACACCATAATCTATGTCCCATATGAACTAAATTTTTTTTTGTACGATTAAATCATCACATTTAACAGCTATAGAAGCACTTTTAATCATAAATAAATTATGCGGCAATTTGATCATCAATTAACATTCAAGATTTCCATTAAAATCCAATTTTAACTAAATACACATGTCATTGTAATAAATGTCACTTATCTCAAATATTTGACACATATGGCGGTTGATTCATCAAAAGTGGTAAACACAAATGTTGTATCCTTTGTTGTCAATTTTCCAATGAATAAAAGTCACTAAATTTTGATTTCTCATGAAAAAGTTATAGCTAAAACACTACAACCATCTCTAATTCAAGAGGCGTCACTTTGTGGGACTCACGACTAAAAATATAAGCTTAATTAGGAAATGTAGTCAACATGAATGTTTTTTTCCTTGAAATTATCTGAACAATGCCAAAAAAATGACCAAATTCTGAATTTGTACGAAGCATTATGGGTCAAAATACTAAAATTGCTCTAGAAGGGTGAAATTACCAAAAATACTAAAAATCATATTAAATTTCCAATTATTTAGGGCCACCAATTACTAAAAATTTTATTATAATTGAAAATTATATCTACTAAAATTTGGGTTGTCATATTCCACCCTCCTTACAAAAAGTTTCATTCTTGAAACTTTAAACTTCATCCCAAAGGTAAGGATACTTGGCTTTCATCATCTCTTCAAGCTCCCAAGTTGCCTCATCTTCAGTGTGATTGCTCCATTGCACCTTTACCAACCGAATCACCTTGTTTCTTAGTTACTTTTCCTTGCCATCAAGTACCCTGATGGGCCTCTCACCATACTACATGTTTTCCCCAACCTAAATGTCCTTTGGTCTCAACACATGAGATGAATTTGGCTCATACTTCTGTAGGGAAGATATATGGAAAACATCATGCATCTCACCCATAGATGGTGGTAATGCCACTCAGTAATCCAACTTACCAATCCGTTCCAATATCTCATATGGTCCTACATACTTGGGACTCAATTTGCCCTTAGTTCCAAATCGCTTTACTCCCTTCATAGGAGATAGCTTCAGGAATACCATATCTCCCACCTGAAACTCTAGATCCCACCTCCTCGTATCAACATAACTCTTCTAGCATGATTGAGCAGTCTGTATCTTCTCTCTAATCTAAGACACCTTATCCATAGTATCCGTAACCATCTAAGGACCAACCAATGCTCTCTCACCAACTTCATCACAGTGTAAAGGTGATCTACATTTCTGTCCATACAACGCCCCAAATGAAGCCATCTGAAGGCCTAAATGATAACTATTATTGTAAGCGAACTCTGCTAAAGACAATTACTCTATCCATGATCTACCCCAATCTAATACACAAGCTCTCAACATGTCCTCCAACTGCTTATTCACTCGCTCTATCTGTTCATCTGTCCGCGGATGATAAGTGGTGCTAAAATCTAACCAAGTTCCCATAGCCTTGTTCAAAGCCTTCCAAAACTTGGAAGTAAACACTGATACACAATCAGTAATAATAGACTTAGGTGCTCTATGCATGTAAGGCCCTAAAAATTTCAAAAATATAAATTTTACTATTATAAAGTTTTAGTAATTTTTACAATGCGGCGTACTGTAAAATTAAATTTTTGAGGAATTTTATTATCAAAAAATTATATAAATGGATGAAATATCTATATTAATATGAGGATAATGAGTATATTATTAATTAATAATTAATAGGTGAAGAAAAATTAAAAATTACATGTAAAAAGCTAAAAAATTGAGTTACCAATAATTTCTGGAAAATTTTAATTTAATCACATTTAATTAAAAATAAATGATGAAATTATGGAAATAATAAATGAGAAATTGATTTGGGTATATGATATATCAAATGGATGACTCACATGT
>JAYJMB010051035.1:0-29162 GCA_036873735.1 Pouteria campechiana
ACATGTCTTTGATTGTTATATAATACAAAGTTATGATATTTTATGTTAATGTATAGTTTGGGAGGGGATAGAAGATACTCCCTGCTTATAATTACTATTGTTATTCTTGTATATGGATGTTTGAATTAAGGGATCGTAGTTATCTCATGAATGTAAATCGTAATATATGCATATATTTATGTATATGTGTGATTTGGGATAAGTGATTATCCTAGAGCATATAGTTTACTTTAGAATGTGTAATTAATGTTATATTCTTAATGTGCAATAGATACGTTATAGTTTGAAACGTATCTATTTGGATTGGTGTGTGGGATACCTTATTGATCCCTATTTACTTGGATGGATGAGATTTTGTTGATTTTTATTGACTTATTGATTGCCACGCAGTCTACTTACGGAGTCTGTTTAGACTCACCCTTGTTTTATTTTTTCTAGTTGACAGGTCAAGTCCAGGGGAAGCAAGATTGGTAAGAAAGTATAATAGTTGAATTTGTATTTTTATTGTATGGTAATTGGGAAATTCCCATCTTATGTATATTGAAACGTAATTAATTTATGTCGCATAATGTATAATTATAATTTATAGTCATATCAATGTAATATTGCATTGGGAAATGTATAGTGTATTTGGAATGAAAATTATATGGTGGTGTGGTGGATTCATTGTCATCATGATGTAGCCGCGGTCCTAGGGGAGCCTATGGAGTTACAAGGATGTTGTATGGATGACTAGAGAAATATTAGAGTGTATAATTTTTACTTTTATCAATTATAATGAAAAAAATGTATCCTAATATGTGATGAATGGTTGTACCTAGGTGGACAACCCTATTTTCAAAGGAGACTCGTCCAATTTTTTGTAGAAATTAGGTCAATATATATATATATAAAAGCAACCCACCCTGGAGGTGGGAAAATCATAGTATGATCATGTGGATGTATGGTGTAAAATGGAGTAACGGCCCTAGGAGGGTGGGGCATTAGAGCTCTCCACTCCATTAATGCACACACTCATAAGAATCATGGGATAATCTCTATCCCCATTCATGCAAGAATAACAAAGAAAGAACCAGTGAATACACAATATCCCCATTAGTCCACACATACACAACAGATGGCATGTCAACAAAATTATGGGACATTCTTTATCCCATCAAATTTACATAGTCACATAATATAATGAATACCATTCCATTCATAATCATGGGATACTCTTTATCCCCACTATTTCACACATACATACATATGTATATATATATCAAACAAAAATTTATCAGATATCCACTATCCTCATCCATTCATACATGCTCGTATACCAAGTATAGGACATTCACTATCCCCATCCAACAATACTGTTCATGGATAAAACCCTAGCTAAACAAAAATTACAAAAGTAATTGTGGAAAACCCACTTACCATCATTTTCAAGCATGGCTTTCACCATAGAACAAAAAGCCAGCCCCAAATCTTCCAAAATCAACCATGGGTCATCGTAAAATTGAGTTTTCATCTTCTTCCACCATTTCAATGGCTAAAATCAAAGTATAGATGCATGCTTGGGTGATTACACGCCTAAATCATCTTATTTTCAAGCAAAAGGGGTAAGAAATTGGGGCATAAGAAAGCTAGGGAAAAGCTTTTGGGTGTGGGAGAAGAAAGGAAGAAGATAAGAATAAAAAATGGGTTAAAATAGCCCTTAAAAAGTTATGTTTTTCGTTGCTCTGGTGTACCATTAAATTGAATGCTGAGGCATTGGATTCCCTCATTTTCCCCATATATATGCCATTTACATACACGATGAGACCCTTTAAATGACTAGGAATCATATCATGTAGTCACTCCCACAAACATTAAGTTTCTTTACAACTTTCTCCACACTTTCATTACTTTATATGCAATTCATCTACAATTGAATCATTTCAAAACAACTTTTCCTCATCTCAAATCACCATTATAACCAACAAAAGATGTTTCTCCCCCATTTTTAACACCCTATAACACCCTAGGTTTTACATTCTTCTAAAGAATCTACTGACTATCTTATGAAGCTTCTTCTCCCTTTGAAACTTCCAGACACCACTTTCGAACTTCTAAAGCTTCCTTTGAAGCCTTTGGAACATCTTTACAAACATTGTTGCAACCTTTGAAAGTTCCTTCTGAATTCAAAACTTTTTCCATCAAATCATTCACTATATCACTAAAATTGTTCATGCTCATTTACTCCTAGCAACATGTCATGACTTGGCCCCGGGCCATTTGGAATGCTCTAATTTGTCCATCTGCCACTCATAAAAAGACCCATGGATTGCATGATTTAGCTACATAAATGTAACTTTCTTCACATGTCCCCTTGTGTAGGTATGTTCCAATAAGAACCATAGTTTCACCTTTAGTAGTAGCTGTGTAGGCAAACTTCCACAGGTTTGGACAATTTTGATTATTTGATAAAGAATCTCATCTTGGCATCATCCTAAATGGGTTTCTTGAGTTTGATTTGTGTTTGGCATTTAGAACCCCCAAACATGATGTGTCTCTTTCATGGATTTGTCTATTTATACATTTTGGAGAGACTTTGGACTGCTTGGAAGAAGATTGTTGCAATATAGCTATTGAAGCACTACATAGATTTTTGATAATTAGCGTGACAGGTGCATCATAGGAGGCTCTAACAATCGGCTGCACCCCAGGTGATACCACAGGCGACTTACGTATCAACTACCATAGTCCAGTGAGAATGTGTCTCCTTGGAACCCTATAGGTAGTATCGTGAGCAATTGCCATATCAACTGTGACCTTCAAATCTTCTGAACTTTCTCTAAAGTTCAAAATGCATGTTTCTTTGGAACCCCTTAAGTGATACCATGGGTGGCTGCCGTATCAACTGAGACCTTCAGATCTTCTGAACTTTCTCTGATCATCGAAATGCATGTTTTTGTAGAACCATGTGAGCAATATCGTAGGTGGCTACCATATCTACTATGACCTTGAGATCTTTCGAACTTTCTTCGAAGTTTGAAACGTGTGCTCTGGAGTATCCTTTCTTCTTTTGAAGCCTTTTATGTGTTGGTCCCATGTAGATGAATGGCTCAAGATGTGAGGGGTGAATTGAGCAAATAAGAATTATGGCCAAATAAAAATTGATGAGCCTAGAGGAAGTAGTGATGAAATATATATATATATATATAATTCCATATTTGATTGCATGACTGCATCTTTTTCCAAGTTCAACTTCTCTTCATCATTCCTATGTCAAACAGGTTGTAGTGTGTATGTGTGTGTGTGTGTGTTAATGTAAGTGATAACATTATGCTTGATGAAGTAATGAAGGATATAAAACAATTTCTTAAGCAACTAATGAAAACAGTGAAGTGCATGAAAGATAGAACAAGTAAGCAAACATACAATGTCAACACGATTTTTATAGTGGTTTGGGAACCCCATCCTCATTGTGCTTTATGTTACACTATATCCCTTATAATTGAAGTACACTACTATCCCTGACACTCTTCTAGATTCCAACTCAGGGGGGGTGAACGAGTGTCTGACACTCTTTTGAATTCTAGCTTTAGGGGGCAAAAACTAGTGTCTCTGACACTCTTTTGGTTTTATGAGCTCACCATAAAACTCATTGGTTTTTAAGATCACCAGGAAACTTGTTGTTTTTTGGATCTCACCAATAACTCATACAATGTGGTTTTCTTAAGATCATCACCAACTCACATGGATGATTTGACAACACTCTTTTTGCACATTATATTGCCTTTTTTCTTAGGCTTATTTGTACAGATATTAAGCTCATATACAAAATGATATCTCACTGAAGCTCATTAGATATCAATTCTTTAGGTATATGATTATGATAAAACATTTAGGCTCATTGTCTATTAGCACAATGGAGATTGATTAAATAGGAGGAAACATAATCTGATTGTGAGAGGTTCTATTCTTATTTTTCTCTCAGCTTCCTTAACCTTCTTTGTTGACACTGCAATACCATTATATTAATTCAGAAACTTCAACTCATTCAAGTTAGTTGGATTTCTACTAATGTTCAAGACCATTCTTATTTCTCTCATTGAAAAGCTGTCTTCTTGAGAAACTCACTTGTAGCTGGAAAGCCTGCAATGTTGTTCTTTGAAGAAGGTGCTTTTTTAGTATTGGCAAATGCTTGATGAAGACTTTTCTAGTTGACTAACTCATTCACTAGTTTGGAAAGACACTCATTAAGCATGTAGGGATGAAACCTGTAAGTATTGCAACCTTTGTCAGAGTGTAGACTACTTTTCTTTAAATTTCATTATATCTTCAACTAATCTCAAATTGTCCGGTCCGTTTTATAAAATTTGCTTCGAATGAGATTATGACTGGAGAGTGCAGTCAGCGATTTCTAGAATGTTGGTCTTTAACACAATGGTAGCTCAAGATGGGGGGGTGAGGGTGTGAATTGAGCCTTTAAAACTTTGGCCAAATCAAATGATCAAAGTGTTGAATGAATTAGTAGAAATATTATTTCACAATACACAGAACAAGAATTTGATAGTGGTTTGGTTTAAGGCCTGAAGCATTAAAATGTGAAAAGTATTGTGAATTATTGCTAATAGTATACTAAATGTGAATTTGGCAAAAAAATTGAAATTATTAGGCCATGATTTAAGTGTAAGTGTATAAGAACATGAAACAGAATATGACCTAGGTGTCACTTGTATTCAATTTTTGTCATATTGAATGAATGAATTAGGAAAAGTGTTCAACATAAATGTTATAAATAATAAAATTATCTTTCTAATAAGTTATGAATCACATGATTCAAATGTTATATTAGAATGCTATGATTAATACATGGAAACTATTTTGTATGTTGAACGAGATGAGTCAACTTATCTAAATTTTTGACATATTTGTAGACTTATTTGGAAAAATTGGTCAACATGAAATTCTAGCCCTTGAAATTATTTGTCCAATGGAATAAAAATTACTCAAAGTTGTGCTTTTATGAGAAATTCATGGTTAGAGCACTAAAACCGCTCCTAGCAGGCGGTGGGGCAAGCAGCTACGGGAAGTAGTTGTGATTTCTATCCATTAGCAAGAGGCTGGGGGGCAGGTCCCTAGGGTGGCAAGATGCTGTTGAGTGGTAGTGACTCAATGTTTTAAGGCCAACCCCATTCCATTTTTTTCTTATTTTTTCCTATTTTCCCCTTTTTCGGTTTTGTTCTGTTATTCCCTTTTTCCCTAGCTTCTTTTAGGCTTGATTCCTTATTCTTTAGCTTGAAAATCATTTCTTAGCTAGTAAATCATGTGATCATTTGTTTAAACCCAACTTTTGGTGATTTGAACCATAAAAATGGGAAAAAAAATCAAGTCTCCTTCAAATGGATGGTGCCAACTTGACTTTGTGCTTGGATTTATGTCCATGAGAGAAATCCATGCGTGGGTTGATTGGTAAGTTGGTTTTTCCCTCCTTATTTCTGATTTTCTTAAGTTAGAGTTTGGGGAATTTTGGCATTATGGAGAAAATGATAATTTTGATGTAGAAATCATGGGTGAAATGATGCATGCATGCTTAATAAGGGGTTGGAACTAAATTGGGCTTGAGGAATCATGATATATACTTGGCTAGGGTTTTTCCTAATTCATAACTAGTGTTTTTTACCAAATTTTTGTGATTTATATGTAATTAAACATTGGAAAAATGATTAATGGCATGATTATAATATTTTAAGACTTGTTTGAGGTCATTTTGACTGGTGAATTGAATTTTGGATCATGACCTAGTTTAGGTTAAATTGAGGTTTTTGAAGTATAGGCTATGTAATCCCTGAATTGAATAAATGAAAGGCTTAATTGAATTATTTATAAGTTGATTTAAGTAATAATCATGTGTATATGAAGTGAATGTTGTAGGAAATGAAGAATTCTTGTGATGCCCTGTTTGAAAATGTTAATGTAATTGGTGTTTATCATGTTTTTTATGAGTATAGCCTAAGATTGGCTACGAAAGAAATATAAATATGACATGATGTATGGTATAAACGATTATAAATGGCATTTTAGCTATGTGTAGGATGATCTGAGAAGGTTGAAAAGGAAAAGAGCTTCAAGATTGTGATTGGAGCTAAATGCCTGAGGTAAGTAGGTAGCCTCCTTTGTAATTTGAATGTATGGATGGGGATAATGATTATCCCATGTTTGCTCCGGGTATAGGTATTTTGGATGAGGGATTGTGGATGTCCCATGCTTGTTTAAGAATGATGTTTATCTATTTTGTAAATACATATGTATTAAGGGATAGTGAATATTCCTCTAGTATGTAGAGAATGAGAGCATGTGATGATTATGACATGATGTGATTGTTTGAATGTAATGGGATATCAATTATCCCATAAATAGTATGTATGTATGTCTATATGAAAGTGATAGATAATATTATGATCGGAGAGTGTAGTTAGCAATGTCTGGCATAGATGGCTTCTACTTTTCATGATATCTGAGAAATTTATCAGATCATGTCTTGAATTTGTCTCTTGTAAGTAATAGACAAAGTAACTCTGAGTAGATCCACATGATAGACCACTTTGTTGTTGTCAAAGACCATTGTATCAATTTAGTTCATCTTCTAGTTTGCCTGTTATAAGTAACAACTAAATTGTATAAGCGTAGATGAAGTTTCTCTTCTTCATTGTTTATAAGACGATGTTCTCTTGACAGATGAAGTTTCCTTCATTAGGTGAGGTGTCTTTGTCTTGCTTTGTCTATTATAAGTGGCAGATGATCTTTGTGGGGCGGACAAAGCATCTTCACAGCAGACAAAGTATACTTCACTAGACAAAGACGAGATCTTGTCAAACTCTGAGGGGGAAAGGGCGCAATAGAGGCAATTTTTTGCCTTAACATCACGTTCCACTACCAATATGTCCTCGGGGGTATACTTATCTTTGGTGTTGAGGACAACCTTTTCATTTTTAATAATAAGCCACAACTAATAGTCCGTGGTGATCATAAAATTTTGCATTGCATCTTTTAGTACCTGTAGTTTGTTCCATCGAAAAATGGGGGTCTAGAAGTGGACTATCCCTTAGCAATGTTGTTATGGAACATGTTGGCTATTGTTGGATCTCTTCACAAGTTATATAATCTGGTAATCAAAGATAACAGGTGAAGCCTGCACTGATGTCAATTGTTGGTCCCTAACTAATAATAGCTCAAAAGGGTGGTGAATTGAGCTTTTTAAAAATTTTAGCCAAGTTAAAACAATGGTGTTAAAAAGGAATAAAGAAAATCATGCAACATATTAAGACGATGATTTTTGTAGTGGTTTGGTCCTTCCCGGGTTCTTACTCCACTTCTCTGAGTCAGTCTATCCACTACACCTAGGTTCCACTAACACTTTGATTAGCTCTCTGATAAAAAATACACTTGTTAGTTTTCCTGAGCTCACCAACTAACTCTTATAACCTTAGCAAGTCTCCCTACTTGCTAAATATAATAAACTGCAAGCCCCGTGCTTGAAACCTTGAAAATAGAAATAAATGTTTTACAAAATAAATGCCTCTTACCTAGGTAAATTGTACAATATTTAAAGCTAGAATAATAATAATAATAATAAAATAGTTAATAATAGAAGATTCAAGCTCTAAAAAGATTAAAGAAGTAATGGCTTTAAATGCTAATTAGAGTGTAATGTAGTGGAGTTGAGATCTTTGGAAGAAAAACTTTAATGCTTGTGTAAATGCTCTTTAAATTACTTAGCTAATGTTTTCTAACTTCTGGTACATCCTTTGATAACTTCTTTTATAGTAGGATTGAAATTTTGCCTATTGAGAAAGATGACATGCATTAATTGTAAGCAAAATGTTTAAATTTTTGACCGTTGGAGTTGGTAGGTGGTTGTAGTATTCAGCTACGCCTCAAGTGATATGGCATTTGGTATGATGAACAGACTATAGTTGGGTCTTAGATTTCCCTCCAAACCCATGTCTTTGTCCATTGGCAGGAGGTATGAAAGGAGGTTGTAGTATTCAGCTGCGCTTCTTCAACATTTTTGAGACATCATGACTATTTGAAGTTGTCATTGCCTCAAAACCTCTTAAATAGAGTTCAAAAACCTCTGAAGGTTGGGACTTCTACAATTTTGGGAACTACTTGGAGATGTCATGGTCTTCTAAAATTTTTGTTACTTTAGAGCCTCTAAAGTTCCACTTCATAGCCTCTGAAGTGATAGTAAATAGAATAATTTTGATGACAAGCAAAACTTGATTAAGCACTAATGAAAGTTTGTCAAGATCCTAAAATGCAAAAATAGATTAGGAATTGCAGAAGCTTCAGATCGGACATAACCTGAAAGGAAAAGGCTCAACATTCCAAATCATTTTAGATGAACTCTACAATGTCTATGCAATTTTTAAATGCTGAAATGTGAAGATTAGAAGATGTGAAAGCCTTCCAACAATTGAAGAATATGTCCAAGGCACAAAAACAAATTAGCTCCGTGCATAAATTTCAATCTATCTGAAATATTCACTTTGGATGCAACCTTATTTCAAAACTAAGAATGAAAGAGCACTTCAAACAATCTGATATTTCAGATGATGTAAAGCAATAATGAAAGCAAACTTTGGACACTACTTAAGTCATTACCAAATCCTATGTTCAAGTTTATACATTATCATGATAGTTGAAACAATGAGAAAAACTAACTTCGAACGCACTAGAACATTTCAGACAAAGCGCCTTCCCAAATGCTAGATGTGCCTCTTCATCCATCTCTCCAGCTCTGTCCAAAATTTTAACTCTGGACGATCCCAAGCAAGCAACTCTGCCCAAAACAAAGCTTGGTCATGAAGAGCAAATAACCTTTGCTTCATACATGTTAAGTTGTACATGTATTGTGATGATGATCCACACATGTGTGATTTTGATGACAACAAAACTTATACTGGATTTGCACCATGCTAATGATATTGCTAATATTGGAAAACTAGAATTAAAACTATACATGTCCCTAATATATACAATTCATGTTGATCCATGTGCATAAATTATTCACTTTATGATAATAATGATTACATGATTATAAGAATTAGAACATTATCTAAAAGATGTATCTGAATTACTCATGTATACCATCAGAATACTTTTGAAGTATTTCAGAAACTTTAATAGTGCTTCAGAAACTATTTCTGCATCCTTAGAAGTCTGAATGTAATTTCTTAGAAATTATAAGGCTTGCACTTAAAGTAGTTTTAAAAACTCTGAAATAAATCTTTAATTCTATTCTGGATCAAAAAACTCTGAAACTAGCACCCAATATAGCTTTTAAGTCTCTTAAATTACAACACCCAATCAACTCCTCTGAAGACAAATCAAAAACTCTAAAGTCATATCAAAAACTTGTTGAACCATGTTATCTAGCTTGATTTTGATGATGAACATTCTTAACCATGTTTTGATGATGAGCAAAAGCATAAGTGAAACATTAAGGTACTAACATCTTATTTTCAAGAATGTTGCAGAAAGTTTTAAATCATTCAACTTGAGATTAATCTTTATGATGACAAAAGGAAGATATGAATTAAATGCTCTTTCATAATTAAGTATATAAACAGCACATATACTTAATTCAAGAAAACATAAATTATAAAAGTCTTGAAGACATGCTTTGGAGTCAAAAGAAGCAACGTCGGAATCACTTTGATGCACTTCAGAAAAGATTGGTTTGCTTTAGAAATGTTCCAACAAACTTCAAAGTAAAATAAATATAATTTTGGAATCAACACAGCATGGCTTAGAGACATTATAGAAAAGCTTCAGAATTGTCTCAACGGACTTCGGAGATAATTTAACAAACTTCGGAAATGTCTCAACAAGCTTTGGACAAGTCACAATGTAACTTCGAAGTGGTTGCAGATCAGTTCGGAAAGAATGCAGAGAAATTTCAGAGATAATTAGCAAGCTTTAGACAAGTCTATGAATAAAAATAATAAGCTTTAGAAATGTTCAAGCACACTTTGAAAAAAATTAAAGCATATTTTCAAGTCCTTTTCAAAGCTTTAGAGACCTTATAGTGCACTTCAGAGATAATCAAGATTGCTTCGGAAAAGTCATAGCACCTTTTAGAAATAATCAAAAGAGCTTTGGAATCATCAAGAATGCTTCGGAAAAAGCACAAAGAAGTATCAAACAAGTTGCAGCATGCTTCATAGAGAGTTGAAAAGCTTCGGAGAAGTCATGGATGTTTCGGACAAGTTACAAGGCACTTTGAAAACAACAAGACAAGCTTCAGAGATAATCAGCTATGATTGGGAGTAAACAGACATGCTTTGGAGAACAAGAAACCAAGTTTCAAAAAAGATTCAAACAATCTTTGGATATGTTGACCAAGCTTCAAAGATGTTAAGTCATGCTTCGGAGATGTTTGAATAGGCTTTGGATCACTTTTCTGAAGACATTATAAGTTTAGAAAATCTAAACTTCTATCTGAAAATGAATGTCATAACTAAGTAGGATTAAAATTACTTCCAAAAATCTGAAGAAAATAATTTAGGTAATCCAAAATCAGTCAAGACACCAATTGTTCACTTGCCTCTTCGGAACACCTAACACAAAAAGTGAACGTTTGGATAACTCAGTGACAGAAATATCACACCGATATCAGAATGCAACAAAGTTAAACATCAAACAAAAGATAAGGTAAAGAAAAACATTTTCAAACATTTGAATGTTTGCCAAAAATAGCAATGGAAAAGACTCTCCTAACCAATAAAAGAAGATAGAGAGCAGAAAATAGAATATACATATATACAAACATATAAAAAAGAAAAAGAGAGAAATCATCTTGCAAATCCTAAAGACCAAGATCTACCACTTTTACGTTCCAAAAGAGCTTTCATTCTTCATATCATTCAAGGCTAATCTCTCCACAACATAAAGGAAGAGCTTCTAGAATAAGAAGAACTACACCTAACATCTTCCTCAACACTCAACAAGAAACACATCAAAAAGTGTAATTTCTTATTTCAGTTATTTCCATTTGTAGAAGTTTCTAGTTAGCTTAGAAACTAGGGTTAAAGTTATTGGTGAGCTTGTGAAAACTAACATTGTTCAAGTTGTTGGTGAGCTTGTGAAAACCAACATTGTTTAATTTGTTAGTTAGCTTGTGAAAACCAATATTATTAGAGTTATTGGTAAGCTTGTTAAAACCAACATAGTGAGTTTCCGGTGAGCTCTATAAAACCAATGTATGAGTTCTTACTTACCTCAAGAAAAACTAAGTGTGATTCCATAGAATACTAGTGGAACCTGAGTGTAGCAAGTAAGGCTGACTTAGAGAGTTGGGTAGGTACCAAGAGAGGGCCCGAACCACTATAAGTTGTGTGTGCTATCTATGCTTGATCTTTCCATTATACTCTTACTTGCTCTAACCATTGCTTCACTTTGATTAGCATGCCAACATAAAAGAAAGAAAGGGATTTGATAAAACAGGGG
This sequence comes from Pouteria campechiana, assembly GCA_036873735.1. Taxonomy (NCBI): domain Eukaryota; kingdom Viridiplantae; phylum Streptophyta; class Magnoliopsida; order Ericales; family Sapotaceae; genus Pouteria; species Pouteria campechiana. The sequence goes on from JAYJMB010051035.1 coordinate 11,485, forward strand.
TCAAAAGAAGTAAATTTTATAAAACCCAATTCACCCTACCTCTTGGATTCTAGCCTATTCTACCAGGACTAACAATATGTTACCAATCTTCTAGCTACCATTTCTGAAAAGAATAATGTAGCAAGTCATTACAGTTGTTTCACCCAATAAAAAATGACACATTTCAGTGGGAAAAGCTTCAAATGTTCGTCTGCATTCAATGAAGCTCACCTACCTACACTAACTGGAATTCAAAGCTAAGTAGAGGAGAAGAAAGCAGAGACAAGAGAAACAATGGAATTGCTACATTCCATTGAGCTTAAATCTTTATTCCTTCACTTACAAAAGAGTAACTCAAAGCCTTCGTACTATAATCTTTGCAACATTCGTTAAGGCTCTCAACAACTTTTGGGAAGAACATTCATTTCTGCATTCAATTTTTTGAAAGACTTCCCATGTACTTTCAATGAAATACTCTGGAAAGTGTATTTATCCTTTTTGTCTTCATCTTTGAGGTTGCCTTAAGTTGGTATTAGAGGACAAATTTAAGAAGAGCATTCATAATTGCTGAAGTGTGTCTTGCAGTTAGTCTGGTAGTGTTGTATTTGCACCCCCTATAGCTAGAATATAGAAGAGTGTAGTGACACAATTTTTATGCCCCCTTGAGCTAGAATTAAGAACAGTGTTACGTGCACTAGTTGTGTTTCTACTATAAAAGATAGTGAAACCCAGGCACTAGAAGAGAGTGTTCTTAGAAGAGTGGAGAAGAGTAGCTGACTCGAACCATTATAAAAATCTCTGTCTAATTATTTGCTTGGATTATTTCTTATTAGATTGCTAGAGGGAGATTAATCCTCCAAGGGGTCAAAGTAGAATTTTAATAACCCAATTTACCCCTTCTCTCTTGGGTATTTGCCTAGCCTATAAGACCGATAAGTGGTATGAAAATAGGCTACATAAGTACTGGAAAGATCCATATGGTAAATCCATCATCCTCTGCTCATATCTTTACCAAGAGGCAATCTTCGAACCGGACACCTCTATTCAATGGAACCAACTTCACTTATTGGAAGTTAAGGACGAAACAATTTATTATGGCCAATGATATGGAGTCTTGGAAGGCCATAGCTATAGGAATAATGCTTCCTAAAACTGAAATCAATGCTTGGACCAAAGAGCAGACCATTGATGTACAAAATAATACAAAAGCTATGAACTCAATATTTTATGGTTTATCTTCTATTGAGTTTAACAGAGTATCATCATGCACCATTGCCAAAGCTATTTGGGATAAATGAGTATCTATTTATGAAGGTTACTCTCAATTCAAGGGGACTAGGAGGAACATGCTCATAGGAGAGCTAGAGAACTTTAGAATGAGATAGTGTGGGAGTATATTAGAAATATATGCTTATTTTTGTAAGATTACTAGTGCTTTAATAGATCTAGAAAAATAAGTTTCTAATTCTAAGAAGGTGATGAAGATCCTGAGAGCACTGCTTGAGTCTTGGAACTAGAAGATCATAGCTATAGAAGAGAAAAGGATCTAAATGACTCAAGATTTATGACCTTATCAGCTCTCTGATGTCTCATGAGTTGATCAAGAGAAAAAGAGAAGAGCTAGTAAAATAAAAGAAAATAATGGCTCTCAAGACAACAAAAGAAAGTAACAGTGAATCAGATTCTGAAATAGAAGATGAAGTGGCCATGTTGACTAGAAATTTTAAAAATTTGTAAGAAGCAATAGAAGCAACAACTTCAGAAAGTAACCTAAATAGGAAGAGAAAAGAAGAATTGAAAGAAAAAGAAACTTGCCTACATGCTACAAGTGTGGAGGAGTTGGACACATGATTGTAGCATGTCCTAATGAAGAAAGAGTAGATCTAAACAAGAAACAAGAAAGAAAGGAAAACAACAAAAAAGAAAAACACTTCAAGAGGCCACCAAGAAATCAAGCCAAATGAATGTATGTGAATGATGAAGAATCTTCAAGCATCGGAAGAGATGACAAAGAAGTGGGCAACCTAGCAAGAATCTACTGCATGACTCATGTAGAGAATGAATCCACAAGCTAGCTCTCCACCAAAGATCAATGCACAAATGAATTGGAGATTGAGGTAAATTATTACTAGTCTTATTCTCTAGATTCTTCAAGCTGCACCAGTGGATGTAATCAATGTAATGAGTTTGATCAATTGCAACAATCATATAACTATCTCTTTTTTGAAATTCTTGGATAAAAATTCATCCATAAGAAAAGATACTTTGATGATACTGTAAAAGTAAATGTAATTTTAGCTGAAAGAAATCTATCTTTGCGAAAAGAAGTGGGAAATATAAAAAGGAGATAGAAATATTAAATAGTATGTTGAACAAATTCTCCAATCCTAGAGAATCAGTCACTAAGTTCCTGCACATGACTGGACAAAATAGCAAAAGAGGACTTGGATGTGAACAATTAGGTTGTGAAGAACCACAAGAAAATAAAAAAGTTAGTGAATGGTCCAAGGGTATGAACCTTATAGAAGAGAGAGGAAATTATCCTAACATTAGAAGATTCATGGGACATTCTTGGGTCAGAAAACTAGCAACATAGAATGCACCAAGTAGAGTTTCCAGTACATATCATTTCTATAATAGAGAAGGACACAAAGTATATGATTGTTGCAAAGAAACTACTAGAAAGAGGTGCTAGAATAACTTGGAGACCCGAGAACTATGCACAATCTTCTCACACACATAGATTCACTAACACAACTAGACCCATTATTTGGGTACCAAAGAGGTAAAAAGAATTTTTCTTTATGAATGTAGATGAGTTTTAAGGCTACCTCTGGAAATTCCCAGTTTGTGGATAGTGTATGCTCAAGATACATGACTAGGAATAAGAACCTCTTCAAGGAGCTAAAGTCAATAAATGGAGAAATAGTTACATTTGGCAACAATGACAAGGGCTACGTCAAGGGTATAAGTAAATTTTATGATTTATTTAACACATGCATAAAGGATGTATTATATGTAGATGGACTTAAGCATAACTTACTAAGCATTAGCCAATTATGAAACAGAGGCCAGAAAGTTGTGATTGAATCATCCACATATAATGTATTCGATGTAGATGATAGTCTATTGTTTAGTGGGAAAAGGCATAGAAATATATATCTAATTGATCAAGATGAAATTGTAGGAAAATGCGTATTTGTTGTTAATGATGACCCATGGTTGTGGCATAAGAGAATAGGATACATCAATATATGTAATATTAAATCTTTGTGGAAGAAAAATCTTGTAAATGGTCTACCCAAGCTGAAATGTGACAAGAATCAGATCCGTAAAGCTTATCAAGTGTTAAAATAGACCAAAGTGTCCTTTTGTCTTAAGAATGAAGTGTCTACATCTAGACCACTAGATTTATTACACATGGATCTAGTTGGACCATAAGATATTATTACTCCTAGAGGGAAAAATATGTGTACATTATCATAGATGACTATTCTAGGTTCACATGGGTCTTATTAGCTAGCAAAGATGAAGCATTTTCTATGTTTTCTACGTTTTCAAAGCATGTACAAAATGAGAATCAAATGTCAACTATTTCTATTCAAAGTGACCATTGTGGTGAATTCAAACACAAAAGATTTGTTGACTATTTTGAGAAAAAAAAGTTCATCATAGCTTCTCATCCCCTAGAACTCCTTAACAAAATGAAGTTATAGAAAGAAAGAATAGGACAATTTAGGACATTGCAAGAACTTTGTTGAATGAGAGTAAATTATCGAAAATGTTCTAAGGAGAAGCAGTTACCACAGCTTGCCACATGTTAAATAGAGTTATCATTAGAGCAATCTTGAAAAAAAATTCTTATGAGCTTTGAAAAGGAAGAAAAATAAATATCTCTTATTTTCATTCCTTTCATTGCCTATGTTTTATTCTAAACAATGGAAAGAATAACCTTGTGAAGTTTAATCCAAAAAGCAACGAGGCTATCTTCCTTGGTTATTCTTTTAACAATAGAGCATTTAGAGTTTTAAGGCAAGAACATAAGCAAGATTTAGATACTAAAGAGGAGGTAAGTGCAAGTAATGTTTCCTATCAACCTCCTACTAATTTAAAGTTCATTAGTGTCCATCCTAGAGATCAAGTCATAGGTGATATCTATGATGGGGTTAGGACAAGACAATACTTGAAAAACATTTATAGTCATTATGCTTTCATTTCTAACATATAGCCCACTTGCATTGATCAAGCTCTAAATTATAAAAATTGGATCATTGCAATGCAAGAAGAGTTGAACCAGTTTGAACAAAACAAAGTCTAGAATTAATTTCAAGACCTGAAAATGTTGATGTAATTGAAATTAAATGGGTATTCAAAAACAAACTTGATGAAAGTGGACTTGTGGTGAGAAATAAAGCTAGGCTGGTTGCTAAGTGTATTCCCAAGAAGAAGGAATTGATTTTGAAGAATCTTATACCCCTGTTGCAAGATTAGAAGCCATTAGGATGTTACTTGTATTTGCATTCTATAAGAATTTTAGACTATTTCAAATGAATGTAAAAAGTACATTCCTAAATGGATATCTGAATGAGGAAGTATATATAAACAACCTCTTGGATTTGAATGTGATGATCAACCTGACCACGTATACAAACTCATCAAAGCACTTTATGGATCAAGGCAAGCTCCAAGGGCTTGTTATAAAAGGTTGAGTAAATTTTTTAGTGATCATCAATTCAAGAGAGGAAAAGTTGATACTATATTGTTCATAAAAAAATGTTAGCATGGATATCTTGATAATTCAAGTTTATGTAGATGATATTATATTCAGTGCTACTAATTAAACTCTATGTCAAGATTTTCCAAGAATATTGTAGGTTGAATTTGAAATGAGCATGATGGGTGAGCTAAATTACTTCCTTGGATTGTAAATTAAGCAAAAAGGTGATGGAAATTATATCTATCAATCCAAGTATACAAGAGACATACTCAAGAAATTTAAGATTGAAGAAATAAAGGCCGCAAACACCCAAATGAGCACCTTAACAAGATTGGATAAGGATGAGAAGGGTAAACTTGCAGATAAAAAATTATATCGCAATATGATTGGTTCACTTCTTTACTTCAGTACATCTAGATCTAATATTCTATTTAGTGTATGCTTATGTGCTAGATTTCATTCCAATCCAAGAGAATCACACCTAACTATAGTAAAACAAGTTTTTAAGTATTTAGTTGATACACCAAGTCTGGAGCACTGTTATCCAAAAGGAATTAATTTTGAATTAATTGGATATTAAGATGTTGACTATGGAGGATACAAACTTAACAGAAGGAGCACTAGTGGAATATGTCAGTTTTTAGGAAATAGTAGTGTTTCATGGTTTTCTAGGAAGCAAACTAGTGTTGCCCTCTCTCTGAATACATTGTAGCAGGATGTTACTATGCATAATTACTTGGGATGAAACAATAACTTTTGGATTTTGCTTACATTATAAGGATATACCTATAAAGTGATAATACTAGTGCCATTTAATTGACTAAAAATCTTATTTTACACTCTCGCACCAAGCATATAAAGATTAGGCATCATTTTATTAGAGATCAAGTAAAAAAGTATGATATATGTTAAGAATATGTGGCTACGAATGCTCAACTTGCTGATATTTTTATTAAATCATTACCATTAGAGATTTTTGTTATATAAGTAGGGAATTAAGAATGATTGATGTGAATTCATCATTTTCTATTTGAAATTATGAAATGATGTGATAAATAAAATCTTTTAGACATTGTTTTAAATTTAACTTCCTGATACCTTCTCACCTTCAAATGATATGAAACTAAACTTCATAACATCTGGAGCTCGCTCTTCATTCTGTTTTAGATGAACTGAAACAATTCTCTTATTGTATGAAGTTATAACTTCATTCTGTCCGAAACCTTGTCTGATATACTAAATCCTTCACAATGTATGAAATTATAAGCTCAAACAGTGCAAAATTTAGTTCTATGTCCAAAATTATTGATATCATATGAAATGTCAAGATTTTACTTCATATAGTCTGAAACTTCTCTTCCGTCATGCCTAAAAAATCATTTCTAAGGCAACTCCTTGTCTCTTGCCAAACTTAAATTCACATGCATTGGAAGTCATGCTATTCTTCTAAATTTAGCAAACACCTCTTATTTTTAGCAAACATTCACTAATTCTTCTAAAAAATTATCCCAAATACCTTATTATCTTCCCCACCACGTCGTCTATATTATCCAAACCCCACAATAGATCAACTATAATGAAAAATTTGACAAGCCTAGGAATTGTTGTGAAGTACCAGTTAGAAAGCAGAAGAAAAGGAAGAATAGAGTCCAAAAAATCTAAGAATGGGATAAGGCCTTAGAAGGAATTAATGGATAAAATGAAATTTTCTTTACATCATTTGAATGTGCAAGCATTGTCTTTGGTGGAAATGAGAATCATCTTTACATAAGCCAAATGGCCTCACATTCAACTCAACCTTCTTTGAAGAGACCGATGAAGAGAAGACAGAAGGTTGCAATAGTAGAAGCAACATCCACACCTTTCTTTTCCTCCTCCTCATCCCACCCCCTCCATTCTTCTTATCTTTCCCTATCCATAACTTTCCAAAAGTAATGGATGCATGCCTTCACCCGCCTTCAAATTTTTTTGAAGGATCATAATTGGGCTTCACTACACTCCCTACTTTACTGCACTTTTGTACAAAAATGCATATGTCTTCTTTAACTCTGTTTGCACTAAAATATAATTCAATGCCATGAACTTTTTATGCTTTGCAAATGTTCTTTATTCTTTATGCAATATGCTTACTCTATACTTCATTTCTTTTATATATTTTTGATCATGACAAAAAGGGTGAGAGATAGTTTAAAAAGAAAGAAACAATTAAGAGAGGTTATGGGGTAGAAAATATTAAAGTTTTAATGCATTCACTAAGGGGGAGATTAATTAGTTAGGAGGAACTATAATCGAATTCGTTAGTCTATTTAAATTGCAAAGATTTAATTAAGTTTTTTCATCATCATTAAGGGGGAGATTATTAGTAATTTGTATACTTTGGATGACAAACAAAACTTAAGTACTAATGAAAGTTTGTTAAGATCCTAAAACATAGAAACAGATTAAGAATTGTAGAAGCTCCAGACTGGACATGACCTGAAAGGAAAATGTTCAATATTCCAAATCATTTTAGACAAACTCTATAATGTCTATGCCATTTTTAGATGCTAAAATGTGAAGACCAAAAGATATGAAAGCCTTATAGCAATTGAAGAATATGTCCAACGCACACAAAACAACTTTGTGCATAAATTTAAATCTGTCCAAAATATTCACTTTGGACGCATCCTTATTTTGAAGCTGAGAATGGAAGAGCACTTCAAACAATCTAATATCTTAGATGATGTAAAGAAACAAAGAAAGAAAACTTTGGACACAGCTTAAGTCATTCCCAAATCTAGTGTTGAAGTTCAGACATTGTCACAAAATGAATCTTGGTCATGAAGAGAAAATAACCTTTGCTTCATACATTCCCTATCTTCCAGCTATAATTTTTGGAAAGAACAACGTAGCAGGTTATTATAGCTGTTTCACCAACTCAAAAATGATGCATTTCACTGGGAAAAGCTCGAAATGTTCTTCTGCATTCAATGAAGCTCGCCTACCTCCAATTGCTAGAGGCCTAGTATAGTAATGTGTAGCATGATGAGATGTTGGGAGCATGATGGAAGCCCACCAAAATGTTATGATCATGTCTATATGGTAGAGATGTGGTAGAGGCTAGGAGGGGGAGTAGCAGCTTGACCACTAATAGAGGCCTAGATCTAATAACACACTCATGGGGTGTGTGTGGATTGTAGGGGCCTGGACATGATAGGATTCCATAGGGTGCTACCATGCCATGGTGAGGGTGTGGTTACAAATATTCAATAGACATCCTTGAGATGTCGCTATGCCTTAGTGGTGGCATAATTGCTTTTGATAGAGGCCTAGATGTGAGATGCCTTGGGAATCATAGTGCTTAGATGTGATTGGACACTCACCTAGGGTGGAGGCTTGGATTGGCCTGGGGCTTGGCTGCGATGCCAGAATAGCCCAATTTGACTCAACACCCACTTAGAGTGTAGGCCTAGATGGCCTAGTATTGAGAGGCCTGGTTGTTTGGTGGCCTAGAGGGCTTGGATTGGATATGAATGGCACTAGATTTATTATGTCTTGAATTTCAATTTGAATGTTGAGGCTGTATAGCTTGGATTATGAGACAGTATGTATTATAAACATTATATTGATGTTGCATTGTCATTTTCATACACTATTATGTAGCATGCAATAGAACTGCTATGTTTTGAGTTTAGTACTACGAGATGGCATGATGGCTTGGATGGCCTATAAATATACATATATATATGGAATTGTAGGGTATAGATGGGCCTTGATGGCACTGATGTGTGATGACGTGGTTTCTGATTTAGTTAACCTGTAATCCCTGTGGAGCAATGAGGGTGGGGTGCTATGGATGGCTGTGAGAGATCATTGTGGACTTAGTAAGCTTTGTAGCCGAGGGCATAGGGAGAGACCAGTGCGCATCATGGCGTGGTTAGAAATGATAAGCCTTGATGATAAAGCTGGTTATATAGATAACATGTTAAACATAAACGCATGTGGATGCATATGGATGTGTTGCATAGTTCTAATTTTAATATATTGTGTGATTGCATATTAGTATGTACTCTAGCTTGATAAGTTGCATATGTTTCTATCTATGTATGATTGTATGTCATGAAATTGGTGTAGTGATAACACTAAAAGACAACATGAATAAAGGAATATATCCCCATGCCTTGGGCAATTATGAGGTCACGTGTTTAGCTTTCATAAGTAAAGTGTGTGCCTATATTGATAAAAGTAGAAGATTTTGTATTGACCTGATTGTTAGTATCTTAAATGAGGAATTGTGTAAGTGTCATTGCGAGTAAAAATAAACCTTTCATGAATGATTAGGACATATAATCAGAAAGACAAATTGTGCAGTGTATCATGTGTATATAGATCCACAAGGTGTAAAATAGTCTGAACGAGTGGGTTTGTAAACTTGATGAAATGATGAGAACCAAATGATACATAAAGTTTCGAGGAAGAAATTTTTTGTAAGGGGGGTGATTTGTAATACCCAGGGTGTTAAAAATGAGGGAGAAAATTTCTTTTGTTGGTTGTAATGGTAAATTGAGTAGAAGCAAAGTGTTTTCCATGGATTATAGGCATGAATTACATGTGAATTTAAGGGATCTTAGAAGATAATTTCATATATGTGGAAGTAAAGTGGTTACATGACATGATCTCCACTTAAATGAGGGCATTCTTACGGCTTTTAATATGAATATTTGTATGTACAAGTGTAAGTATTAAAAAGAAATTAATATATGAGAGAAAGCAAATCATGAAAATGTTGAAAAATCAAGGAAATAGGAGCCAACAGTGTGGGCATCATAGTGTTGGTTCATGAGACTAGCGGGCAGATGGTATCCAGTAGATCAAGTGTCGTGGCTCCCATGTGATAAATTGGTGGGCCAAATTTTGTTTTAAGGCCATTTTTGTTCCATTTTTCATATCCATCCACTTCTTCTTCTCCATACGCCCAAACCCCATGCATTGCACCCCTTTTTGGGCATTTTTGTATTAAATCCTTGAGAGATTAACTTTTTTTTTGGTGTGTAATCCATCAACCACGAATTTCAACCCAAAGTTTAGCTTGTTTGAATGGCGAAAGAAAGAAGAAAATTCTATTTGTTGTAAACCATGGTGGATTCTTGAAGATTTGGGGTTGGCTTCTTATTCTAGGGTGGAAGCTATACACGAAATTGATGCTAAGTTCGTTTTTTCCAATTTGTTTTGTAATTTTTACTTGGTTAGGGTTTCATATGGTCTGTGAACAAGAATTTGGGGAAAATGGAATGGATTCATGGGGGAAATGATTACTTACCTAATTACAACATTTTGAAGCTTAATCGGATATGAGAATAATTTTTATCATTGCCCATAAGTCTAATATGAAATTTTTCGCACAGCTCACACAAGTTGCCATCTCTTCGGATACACCAAAGATGTGTTTTGGAGGCTCCAAAGTGGCACAACAACAATGTCTTGCATCGACCTTGTGGAGGCTGACTCCAAAGGAGTTCTTTGTCTCCGAAGCTATTATTTAGTGACTCCGAAGGACTAACTATGAACTCTGAAGTGTTTTACTTATCTTCGAAGTACATTTCTTCTAACTCTGATGAGATGTGTTCTCTGAAGAGTGTTCTATTAACTCTGACTTTAACTCTAAATTACTTGACTTTAACTCTAAAGCTTGTATGCCCATGACTACGAAGTGCGTTAACTGTCTCTGAAGATTTTGAGCCGATAACTCCAAAGTAACTTCATTGACTCCGAAGTAATTGACTTAACCCTGAAGCTTGTAAGCTCGTGACTCTGAATCAATATCATTACTCTGACATTATTTCTCTCTATCTCTAAAGTGCTCTAGTAGCTCCGAGACATTTTTCTTAGTTCCAATGCATTTTTGCTGTATTCGACACTTATGATTTCATGATCCCTAAAGGTTGTTCCTTTGTCTCTGAAGTTTTCCAGTGGCTCCAAAATGCCTTTGCTGACCTTGAAGCATGTGACTTTGTGACTCTGAGGAAATAACCTCTTGTTTCAAGTGCTTGAGCAACTCCAGAGGGATGAAAATTAAAGCCAACATTGACTCTGAAACTTCCTTGGAAACTTTAAACTTCTTGTTTTCTTCTTTTAAGTATATCTATAATTTATATACTTATATTACTTGAGCATTTATTTGGTTTCCTTCTTTGATCACATGATGATTATTTTTAAGATTAGTTTGGGAAATATTTCTGCAAACTGCTTGAGAATGAATTGTTAGTACCTTAATGTTTCACTTATTTCTTGGTTTATCATCAAAAGATGGTTGGTTAAGAATTTTCATCATCAAAATCAAGCTATTTAAGAGTGTATGGTCAACATTCTCCCCCTTTTTGATGATGATAAAACACTAAGTGATGCACATTTCAAAACTTGTCTAAAAATGAATTTAAAGCATGAAATTTTAATGAAATTTTAATAATTCAGTGTAACACCCCCTAAATGGTTGCACAAGATTTCAACTATATTTCATACAAAAATTTCATATATTTTAGTGCATTTTCTACCCCTCTTTGCCAGGATCAAAATGGTGAAAAGAAAAAGAATGAAGTTACATATCCTATCATGATTGAAATTTACACATACAAAACATAACTAGTCATGACCAAAATTTTCAAATACGAAACATGATCAAAGTTTTATACATAAAGAATTTTCATAGAAAGTATATATTATAAGAGAATATATCAAAAATACACATCAGAGAGATAAAAAAAATGCAAAGTCAGCAAAATCAATATGATGGTTTGAGTTTTCTCTTATAGGTTTTGGAAAAGGGTTTAAGTTTAGGTTGAGAGGTTGATGGTTTAATAGATGGCTTGGGTCTTTTTGGTGGAGGAGGTGGAATGAAGAATGAAACTTTTGGGATTGCTGAAGGAGGTTCATTAGTATAAGCTAGGGGTCCACAATTAGAAACATAAATGAAATCAATACGCTCTCTAAATTGTGGATCTAGCAACTCAAGGAAGGATATAGAAGTCCCTCTTAAGAGGCTTCTGTATTGGTATTCATTCAGGCTGTGTACTCTTGATAGTATATGGTGATTCTAGAGAGAGAAGCCTTTTGTGTTCCTTTAGAGGTGGAAGTCTTAGCTTCCTCTTGGGTTTGGCGGAAGATGGCTAAGATGATGGTGTAGAAGATGATGGTTTGGATAGTGGTTTTGGTTTTGGAATTGTAGGAGGTTTTTTAGGGGTTTTGGTTTTTGTAGAAGGTGGTGGTGATGTTTTTGGTTTTGGCAAAGGGGCTGGTTGAGACTAGATATTCCATATCCTATGATGGATAAAAGTATCAAATAGCTAAGGATATGGAAGAGGAAGATCACCCACAATTGCCTCTAGATTGGCAGTGTTGTAGAATGAGAGTTCTTCCTCAGTGATAATAAAGAGTTGATGAGGACCTGAGGGAGATGGAAATGTGATTCTGGGTTTCTTTGATGTTGGGAGTAAGTAAATAAGTTTCTCAGAATATCTTTGAAGGATTGACTCTCTATCAAGAATTTGAATTTTGTGGCCCTTAGGAGTGAATGGTGGATTTGGAAGAAGTTGAATCCTATACAGAATGTTACAATCCTCAGGTCTTGAAAATAGAAATTCTTAAGGAGATAGAATGATGGACTGAGAGAGAAACATCATAATAACTTTAGAGTTGATTTTTAACTTACTCTGAAACTCAGAAAATGTCATCCTGATTGGATTTGAGGTAAAAAGAAGAATATCAGGATTATCATTGAATGACTTTGGAGGAGATTGTGGAGGACTTTGTGGTGGAGTTTGTGGAGGACTGGGAGATCTCCATTCTAGACGAATTGAAGGTATGTTCCATTCTAGTGGAATTTCCCCAATCCATTTAGGGATTACCTCTCCTGATCATATAACATCACGCCAAGTCCATTCTAGCCAAATGGACCTAAGGGAAGAAAATACATTCTAAGCAGAGGTACTATGATTAAATACTTTCCATGTCTAATAATAGCTCGACATGGATTGACTTCAAGAGTTTGAACAAATGGAGGCTGTGATGGAGGAGAAGGAGAAACAATTTTAGTAGGTTCATTCTAAGGTTGAGTAACCTCTAGAAGTGTAGGAGATGATGCATGAGGAGAATGTGCGGGGGAAGACATCACTGTTATGGGAGAGTCGGTTCTAAATGGAGAAAAGTGATGTGGAGGTAAAGAGAAATGAGTTGGAGGTGGAGAGAAATGAGGATGATAAGTTTGACTTTTAAGTGACTCTGCTAGAGATTGTAAAGAGTCAAGTTGTTAGTCAATCTTATCAGCTCTCAAGATCATGGATGACATGGCATAGTGAAGTCTTTGATTCATTGTATTCATCTGAAGTGCTAGAGTAGACAAAAGGTGTTCAATATTCTCCAGTCTATTTTCTAGTTGGTGTGGAATGGGTTGTGTAGTGGGGATTGATGAAGTGGTTGGTGTGGATGATTGATGAGAAAGAGTGGGTCTTATGGGTGATGGAGATCTGATGGGAGTGTATGATGGGGTGGTTGTTGCTGTTACTACTTCACTTTCTCTTCTTTAAATCTCTACTAACTCCTCTATTCTGACATGTCTTTCTTCTTCTCTTGGTGTCCCTATTCTTTCTTGTTCCAAATTATCTTTTCTTACTATTCTTTCTACTTCTTTTTTTTTCTCTGGTCTGATCTTTTTAGTTAAGCTGCTCTTCCTGGCTTTTCATTAACCCAGCCTTGTGAAGTTTTCTTGAATTCTATTCTCTTCAAAGTCTTTTCATCTATTGTGTCTGAGTCTCTTGGAGGTTTCTTGTGCCCCTTGGAAAAACTTACTCCTGCTTCCATTATTAGCTTGGTTAGAGCCAGTTCAGAAGAAAGATAGAATCTTGAAGTACTCTTGATTGAGTAAATATGATCTGACAATAGTTTTGCCAGATCCACTCTTTTTCTATTCTTGAGAGCCTATAGTATTTTTCCATCCTTTTTTGATACATCTCCTATGGCTCCCTTTCTTGAGTACACATTGTTTATTACCATCATGTAGGCTAGTTTGAAATTTAAACTCAAATGGCTGGAGTGGAGATAATTCCCTCTCTCATCAATTTTTGCTCCAACCAAATCTGAAAATAATCTCTGTCTAGTTGGCTATTCTTGTTTAGTTTCTACTAGAGGAAGATTAGAGCATCTTCTCAAACTATCTGGGAATACATATGCTTTTACTTCTCCTATCCATGATCTTTCTGTTCTAATGTTAATGTTGCATATTAGAGCTCTCACAAATTTTGGATAGAAATTGTCGCTAAGGCTTACATATTCCATCCATCCTTGGTATCTGAACCAATCACATATTTTCAATTTCACCCCACTATCTCTAAAAACATCAAAACTAAAAACTCTTCCTTTTATAATCTTTCTATCATGATAATATCTAGAGTAATTAGACTCGCTATTGAGAAATGTCACCTTAAGTGTATTTGTCTTAGGTTTGACTTTCTTGTCTGCTCTGTTTCAAATATTCTTCTCTTTCCTTCCTTTTTTCCATCTATTTTATTGGTGGTTCCGTTTGTTCTCACCATTGTAGTAGAGAAGGATTTGGGTTTTATAATGTCGTGAGTGTTTTCGGATTGACATGGGAAGAAAAATGATAGAGAAGTTACAAGGGAAAGTTTGGTTGAATGGAGGAATTTGAATCAAGCAAGAAGATGAAGGGTTTTCTTTGAAAGGGGTTCTTTTGATGCTTGAAGAGAGGGGTTTTAGGTTTTCAGAGTTTTTTGAATAGTTAAATAGGATTTTAGAATTTTAGTTTCTGATCCAAAACAAGTAAGTGCAATCTTCGGAGGTAACGAGTCTATTTTACTTTGGTAACTCTGAAGCTCGGAGGTAACATAGCCCATTGGAGGTTATGAAATTATATGAAATGGATTTTAGAGGCACCAAAGTTTTATTTCAGAGGCATGGAATTCTTTAGAGGCATTTTAGTCTATCATTGGAGGGTCTGAAAAGTGTTTTGGAGGCTCCAAAATGTTGTGAATTTTTAAATTTATTCTTTTTGTGCATTTTCAATCATATAGATGTTTTATTAATTTTCAATTTAAGTACTTGGATCTAAAATACCTAATTCTCCTCTTAATTTACTGAATCTATCTTCTAGTAGAGGTTTAGTAAATATATCTGCTAATTGATTTTCAGTGGGCACAAATTCTAAATATATATTATGATTTTCAACATGATCTCTGATAAAGTGGTACCTAATTTATATATATTTTGTTCTGGAATGTAAATTTGAATTCTTTGTTAAACTTATAGCACTAGTGTTGTCACATCTTATAGGGATATCAATAAAATTAAGGCCAAAGTCATTTAATTGTGATTTCATCCAAAGAATCTGAGTACAGGAACTGCCAGCTTCTATATATTTCAGCTTTATTAGTTGATAATGCTACAGATGTCTATTTCTTGGAAAACCATGATATGATCATGCTTCCTTGAAACTAACAAGATCTTGAAGTACTCTTTTTGTTTAATTTATATCCAACAAAATTTGCATCTGAGTACCCTAACTAAATTAAAATCAGAACCTTTGGATACCAAAAACTGAGGCTTGTCTAAAAGGTGTCTAAAGATTCTCTTTACAACAATTAGGTATGACTATTTGAAATCTAACTAAAATCTAGCACACACATAGACACTAAAAATTATATCTAGTCTACTTGCAGTCAAATACAATAATGATCCTATCATGCTTCTATAAAGTTTATTACACATTGATTTACCTCTTTCATCTTTGTCCATCTTTATTGAAGTGTTCATTGGTGTTCCATATCTTTTAACATCTTTAATATTAATTTTCTTTAGAAGTTCTTTTGTATACTTGACTTGGTGGATGAAGGTTCCTTTCTTTTCTTGTTTAATTTGTAGTATCAAGAAGAAGTTGAGTTCACCCATCAAGCTCATTTCAAATTCTCCCTACATAATCTTAGAAAACTCTTGGCAAAGGTTTTCATTAGTTACACCAAACACTATATCAATAATATAAATTTGAACTACAAGTATATCTTTCTTTAGATGCTTAATAAAGAGAGTAGAATCTACTTTACTCATTGAAAAATGTTTTTCAATCTGAAATTTGCTTAGCCTCTCATACCAAGCTCTAGAGCTTGTTTCAAACCATAAAGGGCTTTCTTGAGTTTAAATACATGATTTGTATAATGAAGATCTTCAAACCCAGAGGGTTGTTCCACATATACCTCTTCATTAATGAAACTATTCAAGAATGCACTCTTTAAATCCATTTAATATAGCTTCAAATCCAAATATGATACAAATGCAAGAAGCATTCTAATTTCTATACTTGCAACAGAAGCATATGGCTCTTCAAAGTTAATACATTCTTCTTGACAGTAACCCTTTGCAACTAATGTTGCCTTATTTCTTACCATAATTTTTTATTAATCCAATTTGTTCCTAAAGACCTATTTTGTTCCTATAACGGATTGATGTTTTGGTCTTGGAACAATAGTTCATAGATCACTTCTTTTAAGTTGAACCAATTCTTCTTGAATAGCTAAAATTCAGTTTTCATCTTCTAATGCTTGGTCTATGCAAGTTAGTTTTAATTGAGAAATAAAAGTAAAATTGTAATATATTTGGTGATAGAATGATCTAGTTCTAACTTTATCGAAACACATCACCAATCATCTGGTTTTCAGGATGAGCACGCATAAACCTCCAATCTTTGGGAAGAGGTTAGTTACCTTCCTCATTTACCTTTGTTGTGGATAGTTCAACTTCATCCATTGTTGTCTCTGATAGTGGAGCTTCTATTTATTTGTCTTGTAATCTCAATTTCTCCACACTTGGAAGATTAACTATCTCCTCATCAAAATCACTATTTCTTTTCATGGAGTTAGTATATTCACCAAATTTATCATGGATAGATTCCTCTACTATCTTAAGTCTTAGGTTGTACACTCTAAATGCCTTACTAACAATGGAATAAACCAGAAATATTCTTTGATTAGATTTGCTATTAAATTTTCTAAGATTTTCTTTGCCATTATTAAGAATAAAGCACTTATAACCAAAAGTAAGAAAATAAAAGATATTTGGTTTCTTTCCAAAGTGTAATTCAAATGGAGTTTTGTTGAGTATGAATCTAGCAAAGATTCTATTAATGATATAGTGTGCAGTGTTCATTTCTTCAGCCCAAAAATACTGTAGAAGGCTATATTCACTCAACATTATCCCTGCCATCTCTTACAAGGATTTGTTCTTCCTTTCTGCTACTCTATTTCGTTGAGGTGTTCTTGGTGTGGAGAAAGTTTGAATAATTCCATTACTTTTATAAAAATCAATGAATCTATGATTTTCAAATTCTCCACCATGATCACTTCTTATGAAAACAATTGAGAGCTTTGTTCATTATGTACTCGTTTAGTAAATACTTCAAAGAGTAAAAAAGCTTCATCTTTGGATGCTAGAAACATTACCCAGGTAAATTCACTATAGTCATCTACAATGATATATGCATAATGTTTCCCTCCACGGCTTCTAGTTATTGTTGGTCCAACTAAATCCATATGTAGCAACTAAAGGGGTTTGGTTGTGTATACTTCTTTGTTAGACTTGAATGATTCTTTTACTTACTTACCTTTCATATAAGCATCACACAACTTATTGAGTTTTGGTAAGCCAACAACTAGATCTTTATTATATAATCTTTTAATCAGATTTTTGTTGGCATGTCCAAGCCTTCTATGCCACAACATAGGTTCATTGTCATTTACAACAAGACACTTAGCTTGAATATCAAAAAAATCAACCAAATATACATTTTCATGACTTCTACCATATACTATAGCTAATTGAAACTTATATAGTATAGAACAAAATTTAGATTTAAATACAACTTTGTATCCTTTTGTAAGGCCCTGGAAAATTTTACAAATGTAAATTTTTGTTATTGTAAAGTTTTGCTAATTTTGCCGGGTCGATA
>JAYJMB010051046.1:0-29161 GCA_036873735.1 Pouteria campechiana
CAGATACACGAAATATTATCTCTGAGCTATAATGAGCTTCCTCACAGCCTCAAACCTTGCTTCCTTTACTTGGGTGTATTTCCAGAAGATTATAATTTCCCTGCTAATCAGTTGATACGGATGTGGGCCGCGGAAGGGTTTCTGCAAGCGAGAGGTAAAGAGACAATGGAGGAAGTTGGGGAGGATGTTCTAATGGAGCTGATTTCACGGAGTATGATACAGGTGGCAGAAAATGACAGAGACGGGCTCATTCAAAGTTGCCGTGTCCACGATCTCTTGCGGGATCTCATCGTATCAAAAGCTAAGGAAGAAAAGTTTCTTGATGTCGGCGCTTCCAGTGCAGGCAGGGGACGTAGAGTTGCAGTTCGTGGAAAAATGGATGAGTACGCTTGTTTGGAATCCTCTGCTTCTCTTCTTCGAGGTCTCTTCTCTCTTGAAGAAGGATGGGTACTAAAGAATTTCCTCTTCACGCGCTTCAAATTACTCAGGGTGCTGCATCTGGAGGGTGCGCCGATAAACGAGTTGCCCAATGAAATAGGTAACCTGGTCCACTTGAGGTACATCCGTTGCCGCACTTATTCCATGAAAAGTCTTCCATCATCCATGCTCAATCTTCGCAATTTACAAACTCTATATCTATATTGCACGCATGAAAATAAAATGCTGTATATACCAAGTGCTGTTGAGAAGATGCTCCAGCGGTTGAGATGGCTTCAACTTATCACATCCATTGTGACGGCTGATTCCGATGAAACGCGTCGTCAACTCAAATCTGTGCTTTCTGAGAATTTATTCAACATGATGGAAGAGTCAAAGCTGTACGTAGCATATGGAGAGAGGATAAGTTTAGAGCACTGCACTGAGTCATCAGTAGTATCGAAGTTATACCTCATCGACAAAAATTTTATTGCAAATTCCTCCTCCCCTGCTCTGCCACCTCCACCGCGACCATTGTATAGACAAACCAAATTGTTCTTGTATGGAGAAATAACGAAGCTACCAGACCTTTGTGACTTCCCACATAACATCTCTACTCTCCACTTGGAACACTCTGGTTTAGTGCGAGACCCAATCCCATTGTTGGACAAAATTGAAACCCTTGCGCATCTCACATTGGGAGACTCGACATATTTAGGAGAGAAAATGACATTCTCTGCAGGAGGGTTTCCTCGGCTCCAATCCTTGAAGATTGATAATTTACATCGTTTGAAGAGGCTGATAGTGAAGGAAGGCTCAATGCCATATCTTGTAGATCTCTATGTTGATGGCTGCATGGAATTGGAGATGATTCCGGAGGGGCTAAAACATCTTAGAAATCTAAAGAGATTGACTATCAATGACATGACTCCAGATTTCACAAACAGGCTCCAACGAGAAGTTGGAGAAGATTGGCAGAAGGTTCGACACATTCCTTCAATTAGCATATCATAACGGCATGCAATTCAAGACTCCTGGGTAGACACTACAATGGTATGTTGGACTTGTTTGCCCTCCCCATTTCTAAGTTTTTCTTTTTATCTATTATTTTAAAGTTAAATTGTCTCTTTTCTTCGATTAAGTTTTGTGAAACACGATTTTTTGCACATCAACAAGCTAATCTTCAAGCTATGATCATATCAAATTAATAGATGGTGGCCATCTAATTTAGTGGCCATAACTGGCCTGCTTGGATGGATGCTAAAATGATCACTTTGACATACCATTTGTGTTAGTTTTATATATCAAATACTCGATTTGGTACTAGTTCTAAACTCGACAGTGTCAATGACATAAATTTGATTTTAGTAATCCAAAATTGGTGTCTCAAATGGCAAAGTTTTAGTTTTCCTAATTCTACTTTTGTGTCTTTGTTTTCCTTCATAATATGTTTCGAATTTTGCAATTTCTAACAAAAATGGCAAAGGATAAAAATTTATTTTGAGTCATGAGTCTAGAATCTTTGATAGACGCATCCTAATGAGGCTCAACAATCTTCAACAGGTCGACCAGGTTTGGAGCAGTGATTGGAGATTTCAGTGGGTGGATAATTCTGGCTTGGTTCAGATGCACCCAATTGTATGCTCGGTACTTAGTTTGGTTGCTTATGAGATGTTTGAATTTAGTAAGGTGTGTTATATTTGCAAGAAGGAAATACTGTTGTTAGTGCCCTGGCAATTGAGGCTGTAATTTGCATATTTTGGAAGTCTTCCTGATATTTCTTTACGCATTTTAAGCATATCAAAGGAGACAGAATGCTTCGATTCTGAATTTATTATATTGATATTTTGAAGTTAATTTTTTTCTTTCAATGTATTTTTCTAGTATTTTGGAAGTATTTCTCATTCCAATTGCATATTTGATTCGTTAATGTATTAAATTCCCTGTGAAAATCCAATCTAATTGGAGCTTCTTAAATTCCTTGAAGATACACTGATTATAGCTCATTAGATGGAGTGCTGGAATCACATTACTAAGATTTGAATACCAATACAAATGACTTAGTAGGCCTCCCATATTTATTTTTAATGGTGGCGATTATTACCTTGGTCTTTTTAAAGAATGATTTCATTGAAATGGAGACAGGGCACTTTCTCTAATTCACCTCTTGGGAGTCCATGACATTGAGATACTTGACATCGAAAAGCATTTAAAGTGAATTTTGATTGAAGTTGCTTACAAAGTTTAACTTGTACTTTTTAATTAGAGACTTCAATTCCAGACTCCACCTATTCCTAGGCCTGCACCAATTATACAAAATTAGTTGATAATGACTTTCATTTTTCAAATACTCCATTTCTTATATGCAATGAAAATTTAAATTTCCCAATATATTTGATTAAAGAAAGAATGATATTAATTGTTAAATTTGGCCGGAATCAGCAGGTGGAATAGGCAAAACTGATTAGATTGTAACTCCTTTCAGAGCCCAGCCCGTGCCCCGAGTTAGGCAACCATAAGATTCGCAGGGGGTGATGGGTGCCATGAAAGGAATCCAATTCCATCGAACCCTCATTTCTCAATGCTTAGATTCGACATCTAGTAACCTTATTTATTATTATTATTTATTTTTTAAATTATTTTTATCTATATATTTTAACTTTATTTACCACATAGTTGGCATTATGTTTACATTATTGACATTGTTTTCTTTTCTTACTACTCTAGTAGTTTCATGAGGTGTGCACATATACACATGGAAAGGAAAGCTACAAAGGGCGCAGCAAATAATGGAAAAGGGATCCTTGACATGCCATGTCAAGGTCATAGCCTTCAGTGCCAGGGACGCCCCATAAGCATTGTTTGCGAATCTAATCTGTTGTCTTGATTTAAAACTTATATTTCAATCATCTGAATGCGCATGATACAGACAACGTCAAAGCAAAAATAGCTAAATCCTCCTAAGTTAATCAAAAAGAATCCTCGCGGAAAAGAAGATGTAATGCAAAGAAAATAAAATATAATGAGGAATGTAAGATAAAACAGATCGCAATGATTAGTATAAAAACGATAATAATTAAAAAATATTAAGAAATTGAGAGAAAAAGTGATGATTATAATTGAAAAGTAGAAATCATTGCGGAAAAGAAGAGAACTGACATGCAAATGCTTAACCTTTTAAGATTTTAGTGTATCAACATAAGAAGCTAAGCATATTTTACCTAAATTTTCTCCTTGATTCACTCCCTTTCCAATCTAGTTGGAAAAATAATCGTTTGGCTGCCCATAACACAGCATCCATTACATCGATTAGATAATCGTGCATTGGCCAGAAAGCGGTGTCTCCTTGTCAATTTCTTTGCAAGGCCTACTCAAATTTTCTACCAAATTGGTAGCCTTACTTCAACATCCCAATTAGATGCAACCCATCAAAGTGAACTAACATTTGTGTGCAAGTTGCCTCCCAATGCTCTATTGTTTTGCATACATGTGAATCAATGTTGTTGAGACATGCATGTTTGATTCAATATACTTTGAAATAAGTCCAGCTACAAAGGAAACATCGATTCTGCTATGAAAGCATGGAACGCTTCATCCGCTGTCTGTCAAATTGACATGAGCTGCTCAGATGCGCTGAGATATTTTCATACAAACACAAGATTCGTACAATCAACCGCTGTCAAACTTGTCAAAACCATCAAACTGTGTCAAAGCCCCATGTTAAAATCCATCAATAGCTATGAAAGCATCAAAACTTGAGCTGCCATCAGATACTTCAAAGCCCATAAAAATGCAATTATAAAACTCATTAAAGCCCATCAAATCCTATTAATTGGTTTGATAACTTGATGTTAAAACCAACAACGCCCATCAAACTCTATCAAATTCGATCATCAAGCCTTATCAAAGCCGATCAAACTCAATCAAATTTTGTATCAAATTTTACAAAATCAGTCTCATGTTGAATATTCGTAGAATTTAATATTTTTAAAAGATGCATACATATTTTAATTATAGAATTTACATAAAATTCTATGTATAAGTAGATTTATGATATAGATGGTTCAAATCTTAAAAAATATAAATTTATAATTAATTTTTTATTGTAATTAAGTAAATCAAATTTGATTCTACGAGACTGCTTCCATACATGTTTATATGAGATTGCTAGCGTCTTCCATTGGATTATGTCAAAGGCCTTATGAATAGCCGGCTAGATGAAAGGAGATGAAAGGTGCATGGTTCAATAGGGAATTTTGCATGCAAGTCCCTCTTGCAATGGTGTCCCATCAATTGTAGTGTCATACTTGAGGCAGTTTCTTGTCACTTCCATTGCAACAGGTGTCGCGTCAATTGTAGGAGAGCATGCTCAACACACCGAAGAGAAAATCGATGGCGGTAGGGAAGCCGCATCAATCTCACCACTGCAAGGCTACACAAAGAGGCATAGAAATTATTGCAAATCCCACCGCTTGTAGGAAATCCATTTTCTCCGCTCGTCCTCTCCATCATTGGATCCAATAAGGTCCTTGCAATAGGTATGGTAGTTTTTTATTTCTGGTTTTTGAAGGTTTTATTTTCTTCCCTTTGATAGACTTCATGGGTGTCTTGGACAAACAGTTTATGGTAGCACTCCTTTCATTTGCATGAGCTAAAACTTTTTCATGTACAAAATACAAATATGCCGAGATACATTTTGAACTACCTTCAAATAAACCTGCTAAATTACCTTCAAATTATAGTTACAAAAAGATCGCATCAAAATGTCAAAAAAAAACTTGATGAATTCACTAAATAGACCAAAAATATACTTGTTTAAGCATGACAATACCATAAACCTGTCAAGGTACCTTCAAATAAATCTATTGAACCTGTTTCAAACTCATTCAAATTAAAAAGCATGATAAATACCATCATTTTAGTCCACATGAAGATAGAAATAGTAAAATTTAAACCACAAATCATGTGGAATACAATGTAAATCACAAAGCATGAAGAATACAGTATAAATCACAAAGCACGAAGCATTAGCCTAGGATATCTATAATTCCCCAAAAATGCTCATAGTATCTACTTTTATACATTTTTTTCTTGGTTCTTAGCATAGCAAGACTTAGTTCAAGTCCCCCTATTAGCAGCCAAACAAAACATTACAAGAAGACCGATTGGTATAAACAAGTGCTATAAAATATTTATTTTAATCTGTTTAGTTTGATTATTATTAGGCCCTCCTATATTAGATTTAGTATTTATTATTATTAGGCCTTCCTTAGAGAATTTGTACAAAAGCATAAATAGTAATTTTCATTGTCCATATAATCAGGTTGTTGGGGTGCCTCATTTGTAGTGACTTAGGTTTTTTAATAATTTCTACATTCATAAACGGAGCTGAAGTTCCTCTGAAGGTACCTTAAGGCTTTAAGAGCAACACATATACCAGTGGCTTTGTTGAGGTACAGATCTTGAGTCTGCGAAGATAATCCACAACGATCGAAAGATACGCGGAGCCTCAATCTGATGGTTTGTATGTACTCATGTAGGAAATTGAGAATGGACCATCAACCTCATGGAGGGGATGGAGGGGATCCAGTGTCCATGTCCATACCAATTAATGGTATAAGTGTAGAGACAACATCAAATGGGAAATGAGGTCTGCAAAGAACCTGAATATAGCTAGGATGTTCATTCCTAATGTGTCCATGGAATTGAAGCCAAGGATTGGCATATAGTTTGCAACCCTAGAAGAAGCTTATGAGTTTTACAATATGCATACATGGCACAATGGATTTAGTGTTAGAAAATCCATCACTCATACATTAAAGTTGGGAATAATTTCTAGGAGTATGTTATGATGCTCTAAGCTAGCTTGAGGGAAGAAAAAGCAAGGGGTCGAGATACTACAAAATGGAGGCCTATTGCTATTACTCACTGCTCCTGTGAAGCTAAATTATATTTACAACTTAAAGATATGCAACAAAATGTATACCAAATAACTAAATTTGTGGAGACCCATAATCATTTGTTGTGTACACCTACAAGAAGTTCATAACAAATGACCTACATTTGATTGCAAGTATGAAAGCATCTAGGATTGGAGTTGTGCGCTCTATAGATTTTCTGAGAACAGATGTAGGAGGTCCATCTCAACTTAGCTTTTCAAAATATGATGCCAGTAATGCATTGAGATGAGACAGATACACAAGGTTTTAGAGTGATGCAGATTCTCTGTTGTGTTTATTCCATAGAAAGAGTGGGGAGGATTTTCTATTTTCTTACAAAATATAGATTAATGAAGAAATGAGGCTGACTTCATGTTTTTGGGTGGATAGAAAGTCTAAGGAAGATCACATGATTTTTAATGAGGTGGTTTATTTTAATACAACATACAAAACAAATGAGTACGATATGCCATTTGGGTCATTTACAGGTGTCAATCACCACATGCAAACCACATTATTTGGTGCAAGCTTACTCTTTGGTGAGATATTGATGACTTTAAGTGGCTATTCCAGACATGGTTGAATGCAATGGGTGGAGTCCACTCGAAGACCATCATTACAGACTAAGATGCTGCAATGGGAGCTGCAATCATGGTGGTGTTTCCGAACACTAATCACTTATTATGCCTATAACATATATAGAAAAAATTACCCAAGAAGTTGTCATATGTCATTCATGAGCATCCATCATTCAAGGTTTCTTGGAACCGTTACTTGTATGAAGTCAATATTGAAGAAGATTTTCTACATAAATGATTTGGAATGATCGAGGAATTTAATTTGCATGACAACTCTTAGTTACAACAATTGTTCAAGATCTGTCACCAATGGATTTCTGTTTACACAAAATAAATATTCACCATAGGCATGAAGATCACAGGCCGAAATGAGAGTGTTGATGTCTTCTTCGATGCTTTTGTCAAACACAAATCAAGTTTACTAGACTTCACAAATGGATATGACTAAGCAGTTGAGAGGCAACCTGAGGATGAAGAACATGCTGATTTTTGAACCACTCATGTATAACCTGTGCTAAAGTCACAGTATACCATTGAAGCTCAAATGGTGAAAGAATATACATTGGATGTGTTTCTCATCTTTCAGAAAGAGTTGGAGGAGATCTGGCATCAAAGAACAGATAAAGTTCACATTGATGGTATATTACAGTACTGGCAAGTCCATCAGTATGAAGAACACAATGAGAGAAAGCCTAGATGCATATCATGGATAGCTAATGAGGAGGATGGATCATGCTTATGTAGAAAATTTGAATCCTCCGGTATTGTTTATCGACATTTACTTGCAGTGTTCCATTTCATCAAGTTAGTATCCATGCCTCTGTCCTTTTTATTGCCATGTTGGAAGAAAACAGCGAAAGCTCAAATTAAACATATCAACCTCTTCAACAATAACATTGTTACACAGTCACATGCAGTCTGAAATTAAGCCTTGGCTACATGGTGGTCATTAGTAAGGCACAAAGCATTATGTAACCCAGATGTGTTTGAAGTTGTCAAAAAAAATGTAGAGGTGATGACTACTAAATTCCAAGTAATAAAGGTTAGAGCATATAACATGCTTCCATTGGCAAACCAGAGTGGACCCCATAATCATCCTATAGGGGATGCAGGTAATAACTTCAACTTCATGGATGATAGGGTAGTGAATGTTGCACCTCACATGCACAAGCTTTCAAGTGGGACACGAGCGACATAATTCTTAAGCATGTGGAATCCTTGATCCACATGTTATAGTAACAAAGGGAAGAACTAACAAATGATTAAAAGGATTGTTGGAGTAGATGGACAGTGGAGCAAAAATGTGTCATGGGTGCAACAAGTGGGTCGTGGGACATGATAAATGCAACTACCCTAACTTGAAAGGTGTTGGCTCATTGGACCAATCAGAGCATATAGATGTTGCTAGCACCACTAGGAGTATGGTTTAGGGGTCGCGAGCAACGACATATTTCTCAATTTTATTTTTTATTACATATGTCATTTGTTTCATGCATTGATTCTTGACCACTTTTGTTTAATAGGCCGATCGATCTCAGATGGCATCTTCAAGCAAGACTTCTAGATCTTTTGTAGGGCATAGTTTCAACTGTTTATGTGGATTACCTGCTATTATCTTGACCTCCCACACCAAAAAAAACCCAAGCCATCATTTTTTGCGTTGTAGCCAGTTCAAGGTGGGACAACGTCTTTTCATATTGTATTTATCATGTTGATATACTGACACTTCTTTCTCAACTTATTTTCCTTAGTCTTTATAGGATACTTCACGAAGGTGTAAGTTTTTTTGGTGGTTGGATGAAGTGGGTGAACTAGAGAGTTATGATAAAATGCATGTCCACTCTGAATCTACAAACAAGCATCAAGTAATGGACTCCAAATCTGAAATCTACATAGACAAGCAAGACGAAATAGTGAGCAATATAGTGGACATAGTGCATTGTGTGTCTGTGCTGAATAAGGAGATACATCAATTGAAGAAAGAAGTGCATACCTTGAAGGAAGCCAATCAATGTCGGGAGTTGGTTATGAGTGCCATTAAGAAAAGCCAACTGATCATAAGCTTCATCATTTGCATTCTTGTAACTACCATCTATTATGTTGTGTTCTAAACATTGAAGCATTTGTTTATACTTTTTATGTTCTTTCTTTTACAACTTCGTTGGGTGTGATTTCAGACTTCTAGAACTTGGAATTGCATATTAGTGTTTTGCTAATGTCTGCTCTTGTTTCATGTTTTTGTTTCACATGCTAATAGATTTTATATGTTCCAAGGATCATTGGGATAACTTCAGAAGTATTTGATACTAACCTTTCCTTTTTATTTTTTTGCAAAAAAGCTAGCCATTGGTACTTATATTAACCTGACAGTCAAGCATTTGTAACAAGTGTCAAGCATGTATCACTAATAAGTGTAATAAAGTTTACTTTGGAACAAAGTAATTTTGAACAAGACGAATTTATTTATTTTAATTGTAGTTGGGAATGATGGATGTCCACTGAATCAACAATAGTTAACCCCAATTTGTATTCATTTACAACATAGCATTCCAACAATTCAAATTTCATTGAATTGGCAGCAGTTAACTTTAATTCCAACCTTAATTAGTAATAATTCTTCTTCAAAAGGATTTTAATTACTGACTTTTATTCATTAGCAGCTATAAGAAGCAGTGAAAGATTAAACAATAAAATTAAAATTGAACATCACTTGGTAAGGGACATACAATTTAAAATCTCAATAACAAATTGATTGAATGGCTCTCAAAAATTTGCATGAAGTAACACACATTAGTTTCACCTATTTGAAAACAGAACCAAAAGTACGAGTGTTATAGTTGTTTCAAAGAGAACTAAGACTTCGCAGATTACATTGGCCATTGCTTTGAAGGAGAAACTAAAAAAGTACAAAGAAACTTCATGAACAAGCATTTCATTAGTAGTTCAACCCAATTTCATAAGAAACTTCATCATCTGACGCCCCAACTCTTACAACCTCAACCCCTGTTGAAACCCTCAGCATAGTCTCTATAATGCATCACGTTGCAATGTTCAAATTTGCATCTAAGGGAACAAATCCAATGCTTCTTCATTTAACCAAAATTGGACCAACCTAGTGACCATGGCATTCTAGGTAGCGACGTTCCTTTGAGGCATTTTCTCAAACATCTTTTGAGCAAGATCCAACTATCCATTCTGAACATACCAATAAATCAGAATGATTCTTTGGAATAAAAGATAATCGGTTATTCAGTTATTCTACCCCAATAAATTATGAAGATTGATAAATCTATTCAAAAATAAAAAAAATCCAGTAAGAAAATTTGCTAACTAACAATCCTTAATGCAAAAGGGTAAGACTGGAGAGGGGCAGGGCAAGAAGGAATACAAAAGGCTGAGATCAGAGAGGGGTGGGGTAAGAATGATACGAGCAATGGGACTATGGTGGAGTGGATTAGGGGTGGGAGGTCAGAATCATATGAGCATGATGAAAAGAGATAGCTACTAGTGAGAGAGATAGAGAGAGAGATGACGTAGACAGGGGATTGAGACTTTCACTACTTTTCGATTAGGGAGCTGGTGGAAAGCTTAATCCACCACATCACATTAATAGCTGCCAGCAACTCAAAGATGGAAATGAGCCACTTCTTCGATTGTTTTTTTTTAATACTACAATAGTCGTATTATGTCAATCACCAAGGGACTTATTTATAAAATTTCCATGTACCTGTATCTTGATAAATCAAATGAACAATGTTCCGTTGCCTACATCCAACGGTTGTTGAGACCAATCTCATATATATATATATATATATATATATATATATATATATATATGGGACCGATCTCATAGAATTGGGGCCCTAAGTAAATTACTAAGAAGACCTTGTTTCTTTTATAGCAAAGAAAAGGAAAAAAAAATATCTCAGGCCATATACCCACCTTTGGGGTTTGTAGAGGAAGATGTGGAGGGTCAAGTCTGCAGCCAACTATGCATTAATTCTAGCTTTTTGGGGTCTGTAGTGACATAATGAGATCACCATCCAATGATCATTTGCTTCCAATAGTCTGGGAATTGCTTCATATAATAATAAGTCTATGAATTGTTGCATGTTGTTCTACACAATGTAATTAAAATATTAAATAAATTGAAATAAATATTTCTAACAAATGTAATTTTGATAAATAAATACAAAAAATCAAAAAAAATTAAACTCAATAAAAAATAATTAAAATATTTGTAACTCTATTTGAGTTAGACAATGACCCTGCAAAAATTAAGAGTTATTAGATTCTTTTAATTTGGTCCAAATCAATTGAATTTCCCAAAACTTCTTGAATCACTTTTTTAAAATGAGAAAAGTGAAGAAATTTGGTTGTGCAATTCTATCTAATTGCATAAATCTACTTAATTATGGATCTTGGTCTATGATTTAATTACGATTCTCTAATTTTATGGAATCAATGATTTCTAATAATTTCTAAATTAATGGTCAAAATATTATTCCACCAAATTGGGAAAAATTAGGGGGCTAATATGTTTTGAATGTATAGACCTACATTGCATGTCAAAAACTCTTAAAAATAACTTAGATGCATGAATCAACATCCACGAGTCTGAATTCCTTATTCAGTTGCTTGTTCTTTTATGCAGCAAACTCTGCTATAAATCTTCTTCATCAATATTCATCATCATCATGTTGTTGAATCCTCATACCAACTAATTGTGAACCCTGCTATTCCATTGTGATCAATCATAGACCATTTCTACATTGAAAGAATCCTCATTTTATATTCCATGGCACTAATTTTAAAATATCTATGATTCTTAGATCTTACTTTGCCAACATAATATATTCCAAAAGTTAGATTCGAATATTCCCTTTTGTTCTGACCACCTTTCTAATATTTGAATCTGTATATGAATCCTCTCATGTAAGGATGACTATGAAGTTTTATTCTTGCAATAGTGATGACCCCAACATATAACCAAATAGATCAAATTTTCTGTGAAGTTTTTTGCCAAATGCTTCTTGAAGCTTTAGGCATCCCATCATGGATTGAGGTGTCTAGTATGAATAGATCATCTAGATCCCCACCTTTACTTAATTCAAAAGTCATTTTGGTTGGACTTCAAACAATAGATGTTACTCAAATGGGAATATCTACACTAATAAATGATTTGATGTATATAGTTCTATAACTTGGTTGAGTTCAACTTGAAACATAGCTTTAATTACTACTCCTTCAAAACTATGCTGGATATTTTAGTTGAATAGAACCAATCTTTCAAAATCAGGTTGTTTTATGCAACATCTTTGACATCTTGACCCAAACCAAGCTAAATTATTATCATTTTTTTATGGTAGCATGCATATATGCATACTTTCATTTGGGGCTGAAAAATATGGAAGCTTAAGGAAGCAATTTACTTTGTAAGATATTTGCTTTTAGTATTGGCTACTTCCTTAGAAAGAAGTCTTCATAATTTGTATATATTTATTTAATACTAAACACTTTGATGATTTTGCTTATGGAAGTGTAAGAGAAAATGTATTTGATTATAGTTTGCGAAGAATTGTTTCAACTTCATATTGTTGGTCCTATAAACCACTACCTCTAGTTTGATTACTACTCTCTTACCCAAATTAGTAATTATGCAAGCATAATCTTCATGGCTCTCTTCATATCCATAGCTACAGCGGGTATCCTAGAGATGCAATAGGGGCATGTTCAAATAGATGACTAGTGGAGAAATGATCAATTCTAGGTGATTGGTGGTGTTTCCTCACATCTCTTTGCTCTACTCTAAGCTCTGCTCAAGGTTTTAGTAGGAGTTAATAACAACTTCACTATCACATCAAAAGGAGGGGATGATGATGGGGGATTTGTAGAGCTTGACATCTTTAAGTAGACATCATTATTGATTCCTACATTGACATTGCTTATAGTCAATATCATTAGGGTGGTGGCCAAAGTTTCAAATGCCATCAACAATGGGTATGAGTCATGGGGTCCTCTATTTAGCAAGCTATTCTATGATATTTGTTTCATCGTCCACCTCTACCCTATTAGGAAATATTTTTGTAATATATGTAATTGAATTCTCCCACTATAAGCAGATCATGTATTCCTAGCCTTAGAAAAAGCAGAAATTGATTAATGTATAGGATTATATATTTTGTACATTATTCTTTGATAATATATCAATGAAAAATAACTCAGCCATCTTCCTTTGTTCTTTATTTACACACCATTTTCTTACATGATATCAAAGCTACTTTTCTGGTGCCTAGTTATTTTCATATCATCCCTGCAAACACTATATCAGATGAAAACCAAACATCATTGGAACAATCCCTTGCCAAATACTCAACACCAGCAACACTAATCCTAATATGGATTCATCAAACCCATACTTTGTTCTTGCTTTTGACCAACCTAGACATATGCTCATTCCAAAAAATTAAAAGGGGCCTTTTTATCCATCATGTATTAAAGCTATGATTCGCATTCTCATAACCAAGAACAAAATTGGATTCATTAATGGATCAATTCGACCACCTTTAGAAGCAAAACAACCAGCAAAATTTACTATATGGAACTAATGTAACAACATGGTTTTATCATGGCTGACTCACTCAATTGAACTTGACCTAGCCAAAAGATTAGTTCATGCAAAGACTACTCAACAAATTTCAAAGAATTTCAAAGATCAGTTTTAACAAAAAAAAATAAAAATACACCAACAATCTATCAAATTTAGAATTCTTTAGCATCTCTCTTGTAAGGTACCATGGTGATTTCATCATACTTCACAAAGATCAAAGGTTTTTGGGACAAATTAGAAAACTATCAAATACTTTTGACCTACAATCAAATGAAAGCACATTATAATTAGAGAGAAATAGATTGATTGATGCAATTTCTCATAGACATCATTGACACCTTTTCTATTTTTATTTTTTACCAAAGAGCCAGTAGCCACATGTCTAGTGTTAGCCCTGTCCCAAGATTATTAAAGAACCCTTACTTATGGTGGAGGAATATCGTGGTTACAAGCTAAGCATCTCGGGGTGAACAAATAAGAAATAAAACAACCCAAATACAACATAATAAAAAAACCACAATAAAATACAATATTAAACAAGCCTATACTTGAAGGAAAAATCAAACTTAAAATTGCATTGCATTAAACCCAAATGGGTTTATATAAATTACAAGACCAACTCCAAACAATAATACGCAAACCTACTTGGACTAATATTGTGCAAATAGAAAACTTGCACAAATAGAAAACTTCTACTAAGATTAATTTTAATTATACTAAGATTTGGATTTCCATGTTTATTTCTAATACACCCCCTTAAATTTGATAATCCAAAGAACGCATGCCAAGTAGTGTTTGTTGGTCCTGAAGGTTAGGCAAAACCCAAGAGGAGAGGGGTGAATTGGGTACTTAAAAAAATTATTTCTTAACCCCTTTAGGATTACTCTTTTCTCTAGCAATCAATTACTCAATTAATAAATGCATAAAATAAATAAGACAATGATTTTTATAGTGATTCGAGTAAACACACTACTCTAATTTTTCAAAAAAACTTTTCTCTTAATGTCTTGGGTTCCACTATTCCCAATAGCAGAAATACAATAGTGCTTCTAGCACTCTTCTAGATTTCAGCTCTAAGGGGCATAAACAAAAATCCCCGATACTCTTTTGGATTCCAGCTCTAGAGGGCGTAAACAATTATCCCAGACACTCTTCTAGCTTTTAGCTCTATGGGGCGTCTTCATAGTACTCCCAGCACTCTTCTAGATTCTAGCTCTAGGGAGCGTGAATAAGTAGCTCTTGTCTGAACTTAGACAGTCACAACTCTTCTTGAGTCTAGTCTTAACCACTAGCTCAAGGAACTTTACGAGATATGAATATCAAAATTTTAAGCACAGGGATTTCTCAGTAAGCATAGGGGAAGATTTCTGAAAGTTGAATGCAAAAGTAAATGATTTTCCGAAAAGTAGTTGAGAGACTTCAAAGAAATGTTGAAGAAGGTTTGAATGCAAGGCTCTTGACTCTTGAAGGATTGTAGAAGGTTTAGCTAAGATTAGTAAATGCTCTCAAGAGGATTTTGAATGATTTTCTCAACACTTCGTTAGTTCCTCCTACTCCTATGATACTTCATTTATGACTACTTTGAATTCTAGTTGTTGGTGGAAGGTGAGCTCCATTAATAACAAAGGATATTCTAATTGGCATAATTTGAATTCTCTGACTTCTGCTTAATCCTTATATACTGGAATGCCTACAGCACCAACCTTGGAGAAGATGATTTATGATTTCTCAATAAGCTTTGGTTGAGCTATTACTGCAATGACTACTCATTTCATCAATATAGAAAGATTATTATTAATGTTGAGCAAAGAAAAATGATTAGTTTTGACTGTTGCTCATTTTTTACTTATGATAGATGAAGTATCTGTCCAGCTGTCCATAAGACAAAGTTTCTTTGTCTTTATCTTTCGTAAGTGGCAGATGAATCATCCTTTCTATTATTGCTAGATGCATCATAAAGGCACATATGTCTTATTTCTTTAGTGCTTCATCCATTGGGTTTGTTTGTTGTAAGTAACAAACAAAGTTTTGGATTACAGATGGGTTTTCTTCACGCCTTCGTCTAATGAAATATTTCTCTGCTTTGTTTATTAAGGGTAGATGATCACTAACAAATTCTTTGTTATGCCAGATGCTCCTTGCTTCTTCCGCTTTGTCTATCATCGACAAACGATCATTAGCTCACTTGTGATAGATGAAGGTTTTGCTATACCATATGATTGTTACTTCTCTGCTTTGTCTAGATGAAGTTTTTGTTCTCCTGAAAAGATCTTTATTTTTTTTGCCTTTGTTTGTTCTCATCAGACGACCACTGACATAACCGTGGCTTGCTTATGATAGAAGATAATTATTGTATACATATTGTCTTGCATCCATCAGATATAATTTTCCATTTTGACAGACGAATGGAAATAGCTGAGTTCTTTTCATTTTTGCTTTGTCTGTTACAACACTTCATCTTTTACTTCTCTGCTTACTTAAGCCTTATGCCATGGAATATGTTTTCTATGCTCATTTTTTTAAGACTGGCAACTTGATTCTGCATGCTAAAATTTGATAACAATCATTAGTATATAATTTTTAATTAAGTTTTGTTTATTATCAAAATCATGCATTCATGTTAGCATTTTTTCCTTTTTAATGATGAAAAAACTTGATTAAAAATTATCTCTTTAAAGATAATCTGCCCCTCAATGTATGCAGATAAAAAATGTTTGATATGTTTAATCATTCCACAAGTTGTCATCTTCTGATGTTTTCCTATCTTGTGTTATATATATATTCTCCCCTTCATTGTTTAGAATGTATTCTCCCCCTAATTAGTTATGCATTTTTATATTTCCTTTTTAAGATAATTTACACTGTCTTTCTCCTCCTTTTTGTTAGAAGCAAAAAGGAAAATATCCACTCCTAGATACAAGCAACAATACAACGCAGGTTGGCTTAGATACAAATGTTCTAAGTTTGGGGAGATGGAGAGAGAGATTGTTGTAGACCCAAAGAGGGTATCCACAAGGTTGGGGGGGGATGTGCATCTAAAACTTTAAGAGGTTTCTCTAAGTGTGAGATGCCAAAGTTTTGGATGGAGATTGAGAAGATGAGGGGTTGGAGATGGATGTAATATAGTTATTTGTTCCATCCCCCTCCTCTTCAAATGCCTAAGATGATGGTAACATATGAACCAGGGCTATCTGGTAGAGATGAGGTCGATGAATGGTATCTACGAAGCCAGATTTTGAAGAGAAATGTTTTTGAGAGAATGGATGGAAGATTGGTGAACATAGAAGCATTATCATCCCTCTAGAAGAACAACTAAAGAAGCGACAGATGATTCTTTAGTCCCCACCACGCACTTGTCTTCTCTCTATGATTGATTCTAAAATGGTTTTCTTTAAAGAATTTCATCTTCGTGATGCAGAGAAGGATTATGACTCAGGGGTTAAAATAGATTGAATATGGGGGCTATATGAAGTACCTGATGTGATTTTCCAAGAAAGGGAGAATAACTCTTGCTAAAAATAGAGTTTGATCTGATGACGATAGCTATAAATTTATTTTAGCATAAAAACAAGGTATACTCAACTTTAGAGACCAAAATTCAAACGAAGTGCGAATAGAGCACCATATGCAAATAACTTGCTTTGTCTAAGATGAAGTTTAGTCTTAAGACAACATATTCAATGTTGCAATTTTAAGCATAGAAATATTATAGATTTTACTTTCAGATCATCACATTTTTCATGCATAATTCTTCTCTAATGTTGTAGAAACTTTCTAATGACAGTGACTTAGTAAAGATATCAGCAACTTGAGCACTTATGGGCACATATTCTAGACATATATCATATTTTTCAACATGATCTCTAATAAAGTGGTGCCTGATTTTGATATGCTTAGTTCTTGAATATAAAACTGGATTCTTTGTCAAGCATATAACACTAGTGTTGTCACATTTAATGGGTATGTTTCTATAGCTTAGTCTATAATCAAGAAGTTGTTGTTTCATCCATAACAATTGAGCGCAGCAACTTCCAGCTACTATGTATTTAGCTTTTGCTATAGAAAGAGCAATACTAGTTTGTTTTTTAGAGAACCATGATACTAAATTATTTCTTAGAAATTAACAGGTTCCACTAATACTTCTTCTATCGACTTTATATCCTCCAAAATTAGCATCAGAATATCTAATGAGTTTAAAATCAGTTCCTTTGGGATAACAAAATCTTGATTTGGTGTTTCCAATAGATACTTAAAAATTCATTTCACTACAGTAAGGTGAGATTCATTGGGACTGGACTGAAATCTAGCACATAAGCATACACTAAAGAGAATATCTAGTCTGGATGTAGTAAAGTAAAGAAGAGATTTAATCATACTTCTATATAGTTTTTGATCTATGAGTTTACCTTTTTCATCCTTGTCCAGCCTTGTTGAAGTGCTCATTGGAGTGCTTGCTGCCTTAACTTCTTTTATTTTGAATTTCTTTAGCATCTCTCTAGTATATTTGGATTTGGAAATATAATTTTCATCATCTCTTTGCTTGACTTGCAATCTAAGAAAGTAATTCAGTTCTCCTATCATACTTACTTCAAATTCAGCCTGCATGATCTGTCAGAAATCTTGACAAAGTTTTTCATTAGTAGCTCCAAATATAATGTCATCCACATAAATTTGAACTATCAAGATATCTTTGTCAATATTTTTGATAAATAGAGTAGTGTTAACCTTTCCTCTCTTGAATTTATGATCACTTATGAATTTGCTTAACCTTTCATACCAAGCTCTTAGAGCTTGTCTTAAACCATACAATGCCTTGGTGAGCTTATAGACATAATCGGGTTAATCATAGTCCTCAAAACTAGGAAGTTGATCTACATACACTTCTTCACTTAAATATCCATTCAAAATTATACTCTTTACATCCATCTAAAATAACATAACATTCTTGTAGGATGCAAAAGCAAGTAGCATTCTAATAGCTTTTAATCTAGTTACATGGGTATATGATTTTTCAAAGTTAATTCCTTCTTCTTGAGAGTGACCCTTAGCAACTAATCATGCCTTATTTCTTACAACTAACCCACTCTCATCTAGTTTGTTTCTAAATACCCATTTAGTTTTGATTACGTCAACATTCTTTGATTTTGGAACTAATTTCCATACTTTGTTCCTTTCAAATTGGTTTAGCTATTCTTGCATTGCTATAATCCAATTTTCAATTTTTATCATTCAAGGCTTGATTAATGTTAGTTGGTTATATTGTAGATATGAAGGCATAATAACCATAGACATTTTGCATAGACCTTCCTGTTTTAACATCATCATATATATTTTCTATAATTTTCTTTCTAGGATGTTTAGTAACAAATCTCAAATCAGTAGGAGGTTGATAGGGAACATTACCTAATCTTACTTCCTCTTCATTTTCTGAACTTTGTATGTCTTCATTGTTGGTGTCATTCTCTTGATCCTTCAAATTGACCTTTTTCATATTTGTTGCAGCTTCATCTGCATCACTATCACACTCCTTTCTCGGGGTTAAATTTGTTTCACAAATTTAATATGTATGGACTCTTCTACAATCTGTGTTTTCTTAATGTTGACCCTAAATGTTCTACTATTGGAAGAGTAACCAAGAAAGATAGCTTCATCACTCTTTTGATCAAACTTTCCTAAGTTATCTTTTCCATTGTTCAGCACATAGCATAAGCATTTAAAGGGATGAAAATATGAGATATTTGGTTTTCTTCCTTTCCAAAGCTCATGTGGAGTTTTTCTTAAAATTGCTCTTATGGTAACCCTATTCAAAACATGGTAAAAAGTACTAACCATTTCTTCCTAGAATATTTTGGACAATTTAATTTCATTTAGCATGGTTCTTGCCACTTTTTGAATTATCTAATTCTTTCTTTCCATAACTTCATTTTGTCGAGGAGTTCTAGGGGATGAAAAATTATGGAGAATGCCTTTTTCATCACAAAAATCAATAAATCTTATGTTCTCAAATTCACCACTATGATCACTGCGTATGGATACAATAGACATTTGTTTTTCATTTTGGGCTAGCTTTGAAAAAGTATAAAATATTGAAAATGCTTCGTCTTTGCTACTCAAAAGAATTACCCATATAAATCTAGGGTAGTCATCCACTATCATATATACATATCTTTTTCCTCCAAGTATGACTATGTCTGATGGTCCAAATAAATCCATTTGCAATATTTCTAGAGGTCTGGATGTAAATACTTCATTTTTAGGATGGAAGGATACTTGGTCTATTTTGACAATTGACAGGATTTGCATATTTGTTTTTTGTCATAGTTTAATTTTGGTAGACCAATCACTAGATCCTTTTTCTACAAAGATTTGATATTTGATATATTGATATATTCCACCCTCTTATGACATACCCATGGATCATCCTTGACTGCAATTAAACATTTTCCAACTACATCATCCATCTGTACTAAATAAACATTTCCATGCCTTTTTTTGCTAAATCGTAGATCATTATCTATAATGAATATATTACATGCGGATGGTTCAAACACAACTTTGTGACCATTATCACATAATTGACTGATGCTTAATAGCTTCTGCTTGAGTCCTTCTACATATAATATATTCTCTATGCATGCATTGTTAAACAACAAATTTTACCTATTCCCTTTATAAGACCTTTATCATTGTTGCCAAATGCTACTGTTCCGTCATTCATTGGCTTTAATTCTTTGAACATCTTTTTGTTCCTAGTTATATGTCTCGAACAGCCACTATCCATAAACCATGCATTTCCTGACGTAGCTTTGAAACTTACCTAAATTCAAATTAAATTTTCTTCTTACCTTTTTCTTACCCAAGTATTGGGTCCAATGATATTAGTGAAAATCTGTGTGGTATAAGTATGTGCTAATTCTTTGCGTTTCCATTTCATCTTGGCACCTTTTGCTTGCATCTTTTTGGCATAACAATCATATACCTTATGTCCGATTCTGCTGTAAAAATAAAAAATATTTAGGACTCTAATAGATGCAATGTATCCCACTGGTTTGTTTATCTAGGGATAATTCATGAGTCATCTAATGTTTGAACAGTTCTCTCTTTCTTCTATAAGGTTCACTCCCTTAGACCATCTAGCAAATTTTTGTAAATTTTCATTATTTAATTGTTCACAGCCAAGTCCCCTTTTGCTAGTTTGATCGGTCATTCTCATGAACTTGGTCACAAATTCTCCTACATTAAGAATTTACTTAACATACTATTTAATATCTCTATCTCCTTCTTTAAATTTCCAACTTTCTTTTTGTAGAGATAGATTTCTTTCAGCCAGTATAGAATTTACTTTGACAGTTGCATCAAAGTGTCTTTCCTTTTGAGTAAGTTTCTAGCCAAGTGATTCAAACTCACTGAAGAGAGAGTTGTATGATTATTGTAACTCATCCAATTTTTTACATTTGTCACAAGTGCTATTTGAACTTGAAGTATCAGAACTATAAGAGTAGTATGAGTTTACCTCTGTCTCCAGCTCCGTTGTGCACTACTCCTTGATGGTGATTTAATTTGTTGACTCATTCTCTATCTGTACCGTGCAACATATTCTTGTGAGGTATCCAACTTCATTGTCACCTCTCTCACTTGAGTTAGTCCTTGATGATTCTTGGTCATTTACATATATTCTTTTGGCTTAATTTCTTGAAGATTTCTTGAAGTATTTCTTCTCTCTTCTATCATCCTTCTTGTTCAAATTTAGTTTTTCTTCATTAGGACACTCAGGAGACATATGTCTAATTCATCCACATCTATAGCATATAGGGAGATCCTTCTTTCTTTCAGCCATTTTTTTGGTTGTCTAGGTTGTCTCATTGAGTTGTTGCCTCTATTTCTTTTTGCAAACTTTTTGAAGTTTCTGACCATCATGGTCATATCATCTTCAGATCGTGATGCTAGATCACCGCTGCTATCTTTGGTGACTTTGAGAGCAATACTTTTTTTTGGCTTTGTTGGCTCCTCTCTCTTACTTTTGATCAGCTCATGTGACATTAGTGAGCTGATAAGATCATCCACCAGAAGAGTGTTCAGGTCCTTTGCTTCCTCTATTGTTGTGATCTTCTGATTCCATGAATCTAGTAGCACCCTTAGTATCTTCATCACCTATTCAGAGTTTGTGACTTATTTTTTCAAACCTTTCAAAGCATGAGTAACTTTAAAAAAATGAACATACATTTCTGATGTACTTTCTCCTTGCTTCATCCTAAAGTTTTCTAGCTCTCCTATCAACATATTTTTTCTAGTTCCCTTGACTTGTGAAGATCCTTCATAAATAGGTACTAATTTATCTTAGATGCCTTTTGCAGTAGGATAAGAGGATACTCTATCAAACTCAGATAAAGATAATCAATAAAATAAGGAGTTTATAGCCTTTGTATTATTTTGTACTAAGGTGGATTCCTCTTTGGTCCATGCATCTACTTCAATAGTGGGAAGAGTGATTCCAACTTTAATAGCCTTCCAAGATTCCATATCATTAGCTATAATAAATTGCTTCATCTTTAACTTCCAGTAAGCGAAGTTAGTTCTATGAAATAGGGGTGGTCTGGTAGATGATTGTCTCTCAGCAAATATTTGAAATGAGGATGATGGGTTTACTATTAGATCACTACAAGTGTTTATGTAGTCTGCTTTGATACCACTTGTTGGTCCTGAAGTTTAGGCAAAACCCAATAGGGTGAATTGGGTACTTTAAAAAAATTTGTTTCTCAACCTCTCTAGGATTACTCTTCCCTCTAGCAATCAATCACTCAATCAATAAATGCACAAAATAAATAACATACAATGATTTTTATAGTGGTTCAAGTAAATACTCTACTCCACTCTTCCAACAACACTTTTTTCTTAGTGTCTTGGGTTCCAATATTCCTAATAGCAAAAATATAATAATGTTCCCAACACTCTTCTAGATTCCAGCTCTAAGGAGTATAAACAAGTATGCTTGACATTCTTTTGGATTCCAGCTCTAGGGAGCGTAAACAAGTGTCCCCGACACTCTTTTAAGTTCTAGCTCTAGGGGGCGTATTCACAGTGCTCCCAACATTCTTCTAGATTCTAGATCTAGGGGGCATGAATAAATAGCTCTTGTCTATACTCAGACAGTCATAGCTCTTCTTGAGTCTAGTCTCAACCACTAGCTCAAGGAACTTTACAAGAAATGAATATCAAAAGTTTAAGTACACGAATTTCTTAGTAAGCATAGGGAAAGGTTTTTGAAAGTTGAATGTGGAAGTAAATGATCTTCCCAAAGATAGTTGAGAGCCTTCAAAGAATAGTTGAGGAAGGTTTGAATGCAAGGCTCTTGACTCTTGAAGGATTGCAGAAGGTTTAGCTCAAATCAGTAAATGCTCTCAAGAGGATTTTGAATGATTTTCTCATTGCTTTGTTAGTTCCTCCTACTCCAATGATGCTTCATTTATAACTACTTTGAATTCTAGTCATTGGTGGTAGGTGAGCTCCATTAATAACAAAAGACATTCTGATTGGCGCATTTTGAATTCTCTGACTTCTGCTTAATCCTTGTATACTGGAATGCCTGCAATGCCGACCTTGGAAAAGATGATTTCTGGTTTCTTAATAAGCTCTAGTTGAGGTATTACTGTAAAGGCTGCTTCTTTCATCAATATAGAAAGATTGTTATTAATGCTAAGTGTATACCAATGATTCGTTCTGATTATTACTCATCTTTTACTTATGATAGATGAAGTAGTTGTCTAGCTGTCCATAAGACAAAGTTCCTTTATTTTTATCTTTTGCAAGTGGTAGATGAATCACCTTTTCTATTAGTACTAGATAAATCAATTGTTCAAGTTCTTTGTCTGTTGCATTATAAAGGCATAAATGTCTTGTTGCTTCAATGCTTCATTTGTTGGGTTTATTTGTTGTAAATAACAGATAAAGTGTTGGATCATAGATGAGTTTTCTTCACACCTTTGTCTGATGGAATATTTTTCTGCTTTGTTTGTTAATGGCAAAAGACCACTGACAAATTCTTTGCTATGCCAGACGCTCCTTGTTTCTTCCGCTTTATCTGTCGTCAGCAGACAATCATTAGCTCACCTGTGATAGATAAAGTTTCTACTTTGTCATACGATTCTTGCTTCTCTGCTTTGTCTGTTGATGGCAGATGAAGTTTTTTTGTTCTGCTAAAAAGATCTTAACTTTTTTCGCCTTTATTTGTTTTCATTAGATGACCATTGGCATAACTGTGGCTTCCTTATGACAGACAAGAACTATTGTATACATACTTTCTTGCATCCATTAGATATAATTTTCCATTTTGACTAATGAATAGAAATAACTGAGTTCTTTTCATTCATGCTTTGTTTATTAAAAACACTTTGTCTTTTGCTTCTCTACTTACTCAAGCCTTATCGCAATAGAAAATGTTTTTGGTGTTTATTTTTCTTTAAGACCTGCAACTTGATTCTTCATGCTAAAATCATGATAACAACCATTAGTACATAATCTTTAATCAAATTTTGTTTGTCATCGAAACTACACATTCATGTCAACAGTGTTCGCATCTTCACAAATATATCAGTCTTCAAAGGCTTTTTAGATATATTAGCTACTTGAACATTATTTCTGCAAAATCCCATCATGATTTCTTCTCTTTTCACCAAGTCACCTAAAAAGTGAAATATGATATCAATGTGCTTGCTCCTACCATGTAAAACTGGATTCTATGATAAGATATAGTAGATTTATTATCATAGAAAATTTGAACACCTTCACCTTGATGATGATTTAATTTCTCTACAATCTTTGTAGCCAAACAACTTGACATGCATATGATGTTGCTGTTATATATTCTGCTTTAATTGTTGAAATTATGACCACCTGTTTCTTCTTTGAAGACCAAGAAATTACACCTATTCCTACAA
Organism: Pouteria campechiana; assembly: GCA_036873735.1. Taxonomy (NCBI): domain Eukaryota; kingdom Viridiplantae; phylum Streptophyta; class Magnoliopsida; order Ericales; family Sapotaceae; genus Pouteria; species Pouteria campechiana. The sequence continues at coordinate 24,479 of JAYJMB010051046.1, forward strand.
TAAATGCATATCCTGATGTGCTTTTTCTATCGTCAAGATTGCCACCATACTCACTATTTGTGAAGCCACTCAAATCTGACTTCTCTCTGTATAAAAAATACCAAAATCCACTATACTTTTTATGTAACGTAGGATTCTCTTAGCTGCTTGCAAGTGTGTTATCATTGAATTAGCCATGTACTGACTAATCAAACTAACTCCATGCAGGATGTTAGGGTTTGTAGTTGTCAAATACATCAAACTTCCCACAATCTGTTTAATGTATGTATCATCCACCTTATCTCCCATGCTAATACGGTTCCTTTACTTTAAACCTGATTCAACAAGAGTACAAATAGGCTTACAATTCTTCATTCCAAACTTCTCTAAGATGTCCCTTGCATACTTCTTTTGGGATATGAAGATACCATCATTAGATTGTGCAATTTCAATTCCAAGGAAGTAATGCATTAATCCAAAATTCATCATATCAAATTTCCTCTTCATGGAATTTTTAAAATCATCAAACATGGTGGGATCATTGCCTGTATAGATCAGATAATCTACGTACAAAGACACAATCATGAATCTTTCATCACCTTCAACTTTTACATATATAGTATGCTCAAAGGGACACTTCTCAAAACCAATTTTCCCAAAGTAGGAATTTATGTGACTATACCAAGCCCGTGGTGCTTGCTTTAGTCCATAGAGTGCCTTTTTTCAACTTATAAACTTTATTTTCCATTCCTACTTTAACAAAATTGGGTGGTTGATCTACATAGACATCTTCCTCAAGATCACTATGCAAAAAAGCTGATTTCACATCCATCTTAAAAATTTGCCATGCATTCTGAGTAGCTAAAGAGATTACCATTTGTATTGTATCATGTTGAGCAACCGGTGCAAATACCTCATGGTAGTCAATTCCTGGCTTCTGCTTGTAGCCTTTTGCTACCAATATTACCTTGTACTTATCCACTTTTCCTTCTAGAGTGAGTTTGGTTTTGAAAACCCACTTTACACCAATAGATTTGTGACCCTTAGGGAGATCTGTCAACTCCCATGTATTGTTCTTCTCAATGGCTTTGATCTCCTTGTTCATGGCATTTTACCACATTTCTTCTTGAACAACATCTTCATAGTTGACTGGATCACAATTTGCAAACAAAGCAAAATTGATCAAAGTATTTTCTTCACAATCATCATCTAGGATTTGATCATCATATTCTACCACATAATCTTTCAACCAAGCTAGTTGTTTTGTGGTACGCTTTGGTTGGCTTGAAAAAGAGCTTGCACTAGTAGATGAATGTGAAGGTGAGGATGTATAAGATGGATAAGCAAGATTTGAGTTAGAGGGGATAGTACCTAGAGTATTTGGTTCCATAATAGTAACTTCCTTATTTTGTTCTGCATCTTGGGCTTTAATGATGTCAATTGGTACGTTCTTCCCACCATCCATGCTCCACTTGAAAGATTTTGTTTCATCAAAAATCACATCTCTACTCAAAAGGACATTTTGTGTTATTGGATTATATAGCTTGTATGCCTTTGTATTTCCACTATAATCGATGAAAATACACTTCTCGCCTTTATCATCTAGCTTCTTCCTTTTCTCATTTGGAATAAGAGAATATGTTATACAACCAAAAATTTTCAAGTGATTGACATTTGGTTTGTTCCCACTCCAAGCCTATTCAAGTGTTGTATTTAAGACACTTCTAGTAGGACTCAAGTTTTACAAATGTACACTCTAATTAGCTACTTCTTTCCAAAAGGATTTCAGTAAGTCTTTTACCCTCAACATACTTCTTACCATATTTATAAGAATATGATTCTTTCTTCCACAACACCATTCTGCTATGATGTGTATGAAGCTGTTAATTGATGTCATATCCTATTCTTCTCATAGAACTCCTTTGATGTAAATTCTCTACCTTTACTTGTCCATATTATTTTGATGTGCCTTCCAGTTTAGTTCTCAACCATTCCTTGAAACTTTTAAACACTGCAAAAGATTTTGATTTTTCTTTCAAAAAGTACACTTAAGCTTTTCTATTATAATCATTAGTAAAAGTAAGAAAATATATCTTATTTTTATTAGACTAAAGCTCAATGTGACCACAAATATCAGAATGAACCAAATCTAAGAAACCTTTTGCCCTTTTTGATTTACCTTTAGGAAAAGGTTCTCTATTTTGTTTTCCCAAAACACATCCTTCACATATTTGATTTGGCTGATCTATGAAAGGTAATCCTGTTACTATCTTCTTTCTAACAAAAGTCTCAAACTATTAAAATTCAGATGCCCATATCTGAGATGCCACAACCAAGAATCATCCTTCACAAGTGCACTAAAACATGGTAAAACTTCATTTTGAATCATTAGTGGGAACATTCGGTTCTTTGTCATCTTCACATTGGCAATAAGATGCTTCTGTCTATCTTGAATTGGATAATATCCATCTTTTATAATAATTTCATAGCCCTTTTCTTACAGTTGTCCCAAGATCAAAAAACTACTTTTCAACCTAGGAACATGAAAAATATTTGAGATAAAAGCATTTTTTTCCATTCTTGGTTTTAATTACCACTTTTCCTTTTCCTTTGATTGGAATTTTGGAATTATCTCCAAACTTAGCCATGAATAAAAAATTTTCATCTAATTCAACAAACATGTTCCTTTCACCACATATATGATTAGTTGAACCAGTGTCCAAGTACCATATATTATTGTGCACTTCTTCATCAATATTACACACCAAAAGAAGAGATGTATTAAGATCATCATCACTTTCATTACTAGTGTAATTTACATTCTTATTTGGGCATTCACTTTGATAGTGACCAAAATTTAAACAATCATAACATTGAATATGTGCTTTACCTCCACCTCGACTTCTACCTTATACACAGCCTCTGCCTCTACCTCTTGAGGTGCTTGCACTTTCATCAGCTTCTTGGGTTTTTGTAATAAAACCTCTACCAACTCCACGTCCTTGTCCTCTGCTACCTCTTGTTTGACTTCTGCCTCTACCTCGGCTTGATTTGTTTTCATGTGACAACTATGCTTGAAAAGCTTGATCAACTGGTGCATGTTGATTTATCTTCAACTCATGTGCTATCATCAACCCCATCAATTCATCTATTAACATCTCTGATAGATCCTTTAACTCCTCAATTACACAAACAACATGCTCAAATTTCAATTTATTCGTCGAAGTTATTGCATAATTAAAATAATCTAAAACCAATTCATCTGATTTCATACGCAAATTATCAAATTCTGATTTAAGAACTTAAGACGAACCTTTTTCACCTTTTCTACACCCTTGTAGGCTATTTGTAAGATGTTCCATGACTCCTTTGATGTCTTTGCTACAACAACTCTTTCAAAGATTAACACATCCACTGCCTAATGAATGAATAATAATGCTTTTTTATCCTTCTTTTGATTTTCTCTTAACTTTTCTTTTTGGGCTTCTGTTTAGGCAGCAATTGCTTCTATAGTTGTAGGCTAGGAAAAACCACTTTCTTGAAATTTGAACATCACTTTCATCTAGATGCTCTAATGATCATAATTTTGACCATTGAAATGTGAGACTTGTGGTTGAATAAAATTGTTATTCATCGCCATCTACTTTGATCTGAATCAATTCACCAAAAATAATATTATATGCACAAAACACCCAAAATTAGGAAGAATTCACATGATTTAAACCATCCATGTGATTTAGAGCATCCCAAAATGTAGAAAATGATACTTGAATCATAAAATCCAATTTTGGTATCATAAGATATGGGTATGCAAAATTCTACTCTTTCTTATGTCTGTCAGGACCCATTGTCCTCGTGTATTTCAGCTTCGGTTAGTTATGATGCATCAAATCATAGTACGTCATCTTCCATAAATGATAGAAACCCGGATGGGTTTTTATTGCAGCCTCTGTCTTTTGTTGTCTCATCACTGTCGACCGTTAGATGGATGATCAGATCCGACCAAAAAATTGCCGATAGTTGTAGGTCTCTGAAGTGATCTCTTCCACAATGGATCTACACTCCGTTTGTTGAAAATCAAGCAACAAATGCTAAGAAAAAACTTTGTTTCCCTCTTTTTTCTGTTGTTGCCTACTCTGGCAATTTGCTGCCACTGCTGCTGCTACTTCATTGTTGGTGACTTCTGTTGTCCGCTTCTTCTCCAACAAGCACAACATCCCTCTTTTTCCGACGAGCCTCTACCCAAAAGACATTGCCAATGTTGCCGCACAAATCTGACAGAACCCAAGTTGGTTGAATCTGCTACAATGCAGATTTCCAACCGCTAATCTCTCTAGCTTTGATACCACTTCCGATCGTCAACGACGATGACGTGAAAAGCAGCAGCGATGACTATAGTAAAAACCCATCTAGTTTCCATCGCGCATTGGAAGGTGACCCACCAAGGACTGGTGCGACATGACCGACAGAATCTGAGATGCACGGAGACAATGCATCACGACGGACAAAATAGGGTAGATTTTTGCAAGCCCCTATCTTGTGATCCTTATATTGGATTTTAGTGATTCAAGTGTCATTTAAGATGTGCTTTCTAGTGCTTTATAACACTACCAATGAAATAGCCTATGACATCCTCAAGGATGAAGGCTTGGACATCATGCCATACTTAAGTAAAGCTGTAAGTTTGACCATCTAATCTTAATG
>JAYJMB010051057.1:0-29161 GCA_036873735.1 Pouteria campechiana
TTCTCCATTGTGGAGATGTAATTAGGACCATTCGTGGTCTGGGATGTGAACACAATTTTTCTGATGTACACAGCAGACGTAAATAATTGAAGAAAGAATCAATAATAATGGAAAAATCCTTTGGTCCATTCCGAAGGCAACCAATTCCGGTCATGTCGTTCCATTTGCATTTGATCTCTTCCTCATCTTCTTGTTATTCGATCGAACAAAGCTTAACCTTATGTAAATCCTTTCACCCATGGTGAAGAGCTTAAACCATTATCTATCTTTCATGAGCTTTAATCTGCAAATTTTTATGGTCATTATCTCTACATTATGAGAAGATCTTTCTGTATTACATAGAGCTGCTAAAGGATCATATCTTCGCCTGTGCTTCATTATAACACTTTATAAAAGTGTATTAGTTTTCTGGTTAATCTGAAAATCAGAGAGTTAATAATGATTTCTGAAATATCATATTGTAATGAATTGTTAGTGAGCTCCGGAAAACCATCAAGTTTGTTGGTGATCTTCGAAACCAGTGAGTTCCCTGGTGAGCTCATAAAAACCAAAAAAGTGTTGAAAGCACTATGTTTATGCCCTCTAGAGCTGGAATTCGAAAGAGTGTTGGGAACATTTGTTTATGCCCCCTAAAGCTGGAATCTAGAAGAGTGCTAGGGATGCTATGTTTATGCCCCGTAAAGCTGGAATCTAGAAAAGTACTAGAAGAACTATTGTATTTTCATTATTTAGGATATAGTAGAACCCAAGGCATAATAAGTGTGTGCTCTTAGAAGAGTGGATATAAGGACGAGGTCCCTGAACCACTATAAAAATCGTGTTGTTTGTGTTTATTTGTTTATTAGTTTTATTCTTCATGCATGTTACTATTTTATTATTTATTTTATAATGCATCATACACAAGCATGAAAAGAGAGAAATGGTTTAATAGGGGGTTAAACAATGAATTTTCATAAACTCAATTCACTCCTCCCCTCTTGGCTTAAGTCATACTATGAGCCTCTACATTTACATCATTTTTCCTCAAGTATAACAAGTCATAACATTTGCCCCCTTTTCGTCATAATCAAAAAGGTTTAGGGGGTGAGGGATTTACATCAATCACTAGTATGAGGGACTGAACTATCCTCTCCTAACAATGCATGATCCTAATTTTTATACTCAATGCTCCCCCTATCATGTATAATCTAACATTTTTATTTCTTATATTGAAACAAAAATTCATCTAGCTCATACATTTGTCACTATAGTCCAAGCAGTAAATAGTTGTCTTTTAAGTTTATCTTGCATACCCATATGCAAGATAGTTCTCTTTTGAGAGATAAAATGATAAAGGCTAAAAATGAAATGTCGTGTAGTACAATGGATAGGAAATGAGATACAATACCTTCACCTACCTAGTTTCCTCAAACATATTGATGTTTTTGTGTTCATCTAGGTTAAGGAGCTACTTCTAGTCCTACTATGGCTCTAATTGGAAGGTAATTACATAATAATATATTTTTTCTTCTTCTACATGTTCTTCTTTTTCTTCCTCACATGTACAATGCTCTATTGAATTTACAATTTTCTTTTTCTTCTTATTTAGTTGATTCCTAATCTTCCTAAAGAGGGTTTTTATAATTTCTACATCTTTTTCCTTCCCTCACTACATGAGGAATCTGCACTTCCATGGCCATACACTAACATAATCTTCTTTCCTTCTTTCTCATTCTTTAAAACTTCATGGGTCATAGGGACCCCATTAGTTTTGCAACTGAGATCTTGTTCAAGTCTTTAGCCTCTTCAATTATTATGACTTTTAGCATCCACTCCTCGAGAAGATACTGTAAAATCTTTTTAACTGCTAGGAAAAAGGAATCTTATAACCTAAACTTTTTAGGCTGCTAGTGAGTCTTAAAAATCTAGAAAATATTTCAAAAATAGACTCATCCCTAAACATACAGAATAACTCAAATTCTTGAACAAGCAAACTAATTCAAGCTTTTTTCACTTGGCTTATCCCTACATAAACTACTTGCAAATGGTTTCAAATTTTCTTAGCAATTTCACATGAGGATATCTTCTCAAATTCAGAGGGAGGGAGAGCACAATATAGAAAATTATTAGCTTTGGCATTTAACTAAACTGCTCTAATTTCCTAATTAGTTCATTGACTCTCCTTTGAAGTGGAGAGCACTACTCCCTCTTCTACTATCTTCCATGACTTATAACTATTAATAATAAAAAAATTCTTCATCTTCATTTTTCAATAGTTATAATACTCCTCATCAAAATATAGAGGTCTAATGGTCGATTGACCCTCCTGATTTCACCAAAACTATTTGTCATATGAGATTACATTGAGGTAGAGATCAAGCTATAATGATGATTATAGAAGGTTTGACTAGGATTGGAATACTTATTCGAGACCTTAAACTATGAAGTTTCCTAAACAGATTTGACATATGCCTTAGGACTATAATGATATTAAAACATTGAATCTTAATTTTTGTGCTCTGCTCTGATACTAATGTTGGGTCCAACCCTGCTATGACATGCAGGGTGTATGACAAACCTGAAATCCAAGAAATATGGGAAAAACAAATGGGTTGTACAAGTATAGAAAATGGAATGCAGTGGAAGCACATATGCTCATAGACAATAAAAATACAAGGAGTTATAGTGGTTCAAGGGCCCTTGGCACCTACTACATTCTCCAAGGTTTCTCAAACCTTGGGTTTTACTATACCCGTGTGGAATCACACCTCCCGTAGTTTCTCAAGCTAACTAAGAACTCTTACAAGCTAGTTTTATCGAGTTTAACAAAAACTCTACAATATTGGTTTTCCTTAAGCTTACCAACAACTCATACAATTTGGCTTCTAAAGCTAACTAACAACTCCCATTAGTTTCCAAAGCTAATCGAAAATTCAACAATACAAAAATAAGTATACAATAAACTGCCTCTAACTAGGCCTAAATGTATATAAGTTTAAGCTCAATAATAAAGAGACAGGCAATGAAAACTTTACAGTGATTCAAACTCCTTAAGATAGTAATGATGTGGCTTTGAATCTCTTTGATCTTGGCAGTGCCTTTGAGAAACTTGATTGTGTTTCCTATCGTTGATTCGTGATTAGCACTTGGAACCCGCAAGCATCATGTTTTTCTTCAATAAATCTTCTATTTATATCTTTTGGGGAGGTTTTGAACTGTTTCGAATAAGATCGTTGTGAGATAGCCATTGTAGTGCCACTTAGATTTCTAATCGTTGGAGAGGCAGGCGGCTGCGCCTCAGGCTATACCACAAGCAGTTGCCCTATTTGCCGTGACTGTCCAATGAGATCGCATCTCCTTGGAGCTCTGCAGGTGGCTAGCATACTAGTTGCACTCCTTCAGAATGTCTGAAATGCCTCTAAAGGTTGAAATGCGTCTTTTACTTTATGAAATCTTAGCAAAAACATCATGAGATTAATTTAAGTCATTAACAAATTTTGTTAATAATAAAAACCAAACCCTTAAACTCAACGATCTGATCCAATTCTGATAACACTGATTTGAATAAGATCAAAATGAAGGAATTTATATTATTTTTAATATATCATTGATAGATCTTTTAATTTATAAAGATAGTTAATGAGATCCTTCACTAAATTCTTTAGTCATTTACAATGTCTTGATTCTATATTTAATTTTAAAGGCAAAAGTTCCTATTTTATATAATGCTTTTATAGGAACCTTTATAATTATCTCATTTTCAATAAAATTTTCAACATTTTCATAAGTTTGCTTTGAAGCATTTTGAATTTCTTTTAAAGACAATTTTCTAAAGAATGTTCTTAGATTTGAGACCTTATGTTCATCATTATAAGACCAAGAAGAAGAAGGACCAGATAACATTCTTCGTAGAGTCATAATAAAGTTAAATTAAAAGATGAATTACTCTTGTAAAAGGCCAATAGTTCTTGTGCAATTCTTTGCAAACGGGTCATCAGACCAAACTTAGAAACTTTCTTTTCAACTTATGGATAAAGAAGAAATATTAAATGGTCTTGTGGAAGTGTGTTTTTATGCATTTGTGGTAAGCACCAATGCTTTTTGTTTCATTAATTTTTTATTTTTTAAAAATATCTTTATTGATATTTTTAGTTTCATAGGAACCAACTTCCCATTAAACCTTATAATGCAAAAATATTACACTTTTTATATTTAATTTTATATAATGAAAGAGAATTTAATTTTGGATGATTTCATTCCTCAAAACGAATATAATGTTATTAGATTTAGTGTGAATATTACTGCTAATAATAATATTGAGAATGAGAAAAAGATGGATTAACTTTATGATAGGCTATTAGAATATTGTAAAAAGGAAATTGAAGATTTACTAACTAAAAATCTTATTAAAGAAAGTCATTCCCTCTGGAGTTGTGCAGCTTTTTATGTAGAAAATGCAGTAAAAATGGAAAGAGGTGCTTTAGTTATCAACAATAAACTTCTTAATAAAGTATTACAATGGGTTTGATATACTCCTACAAATAAAAAATTTCCATTAAATTGAATAATTGAGGCAAAAGTATTCTCTAAATTGGATATGAAATTAGGATATTGACAAATACAAATACATAAAAAAGATAAATATAATACAACTTTCATTGTTCCATTTGGTCATTATGAATGCAAATTGATGCTTTCTGTCTTTCGATTTTCAAGTTTAGAAATAAGATTTTAGAAATTAATAATATCAATAGTTGAAGCAGTGATTCCATTATAGATATTATCGACAGTATTATTGTCGATAATATCGTTTTAGGTACCCAATGATAAAAAAAAACCCACATTAAAATGATATTATCTATCGATTATAGGAATTATTTATAATATCTTAGATTTTATCGATGTTATCGATAATTTATCGATAAAATGTCACTGTTGTTAATATTATCTCAATAAATTGTCGATAATATCATTTAGCCAACTATATTATCGATAGGGGCGTACGCGGGGGGACCTTTTTGGCCACTCTGAGGTGTGAACCCCCCTCCCAAACCCATTTTTTCTCCTTCAAGCGCTTATTCACATGTTCTACCATCAAAATCGAAACATCCATTGTTGATTTTGTAGGAGAAAAACTTCATTTTCAAGATCAAATTCGCATTTATTATAAAAAACGTTCGGACATGATTTAGGTATGAAATCTCTTATTTTCACTATTTTTGATGTTTATATGGTTCGAAATCGTATGGTTCATACTTATATTGCATGAAAGTATTGATTTAAATAGATTTGCACAACTAAATTCGTCAAATTTGGGCAGATTTGAAATGAACACATGATTTGAGCAAAATCTCCAAATCGTCTGATTCATCTTAAATTAGTAACTGAATACACATGGAAACACAAATTAAATATATGATTTGTTTAATGCAATAGATTTCTAGCAATTTATTTATTTATTTATTTATTGTAAAATTATGAATTTTAGGGGTAAGTCTTAAAACTGCATTTCTTTAAAAAATCAATGTTTAGGTCATGAATCATACAATTTAGTTAGTTGTTTTAATTAAGGATTTGTTTGGAAATAATTTTTTTATTTTTTTAATTTAATATTAATTATAAATATTTTTTAAATTATGTAAATATAGTTAATTTCTAAAATTAGTAAATATGTTTTTTGAGTGGTTTTGGAAGTCTAGAATGTTTTTTTAGATATTATTAGACGCATACATTATGAGGATTTGCATGTTCAAGAGTGTTCAAGTCTTAAAAATTATTGATGTTGTGTGGATGAGAAAGAAAAAATTAATTCATTTTAATTTGATGTATTTCAGGTTGAAATTTGAAGATGTGAACAGACAAGAGTGGCAAAGGGCTTTTTCATGTGCATATTCATTATTCATGTGCATATTTCTTATGTGAACATTCATTATTCAGTACTTCAACCTATATGCATTTCTCATATGCACATTCATTATTCATGTAATGGTGCCTTTTTTAATTTAATTTTTTATCCAAATTATGTGTTTATATTTATCATAATTTATTACAAAGTTTCATTGAAAATCTCTCAAAATTTCTCTATATTTCTATTTTTTATATTTAATCGATAAAGTTCAAAAAAAATAATATCTCTAATAAAAATGATATTATCTTTTTTCTAGGCCACCGATAAATAGGTATTTATTGATAATACGAACATTGGGTTGAGGGTATTATAATAGGAGTATTAGTTGGTTTCGGTAATGATAATTTGGAAGGTTTTGGAAATAAAGATAACTCATATTATTTTCTAGGATTTTCTTATTCATTTTCATGACTAGAAGAAGTATGAGATACAAGTTCTTTTCCTTTAGTAAATAGTGGTGGTCGTGTTTTGATATTAGTAAATATTTCTACTTTGGTAAATTATTTTGTTTTACTAATGAATCATAAATAATATTAAATCTCAAAAAATAAATAATGTTTAACATATTTTAATAAATTAAATTAATTTTAGTGTAAACTAATTTTACTTAATTAGGGATTCACTTCTTAACTCAAGTCCTAGAGTATCGAATTTGTTTTTTTTGGTCTCCCTCAACATTTACTTTTTAATATCTTTATTAAAGAAAGTTTTCTATACACTCTTGTTAAAATTGATTTCAATTTCATATATAATTAAATTAATTGATAAATATATTTTATTTTAAATACTTCTTAACAAAGTTATAACTCTTATTCAAGTGTACTGGTTGCACCCAAATTACTCTTAGAAAATCTTAGTTGAAGATCTTGTAGGACATAAAAAACATCATAAGGCAGGGCACCAAGGTGGTCTTGGTACAAATATTTCAACGCTTAAGTCAGTAAAACAAGCTAAGTAAATTATAGAACTTTGAGAGATATATAAATAATTTAGAGCTTATGTTTAAGGGATACGCATGCCTAAGTTCTTTTTAAAAAAACTTAGATTGGTAAAATTAAATAAAACGAATCAACAATTACTTATTAAAAGTATGACAAAATCATCTAGAAATCTTAAAATGAAAATAAAACTTGATTTAGCATTTCATAAATTAAATAATAAGAAAAATGAAATAAAAAAATTAATTTAATATCCCTTTAATAAATAAATAGGATAGTCGAATAACAAACATATATTTTAAGAGTCCTTAAATTGGACACTAGTAAAAAATGAAAAAAATTAATCTATGATATATTAAATTAAATAACAAAAAATAATAAAATAAAAAAATAAAAATAAATACCTCAGTGATCTTTCCTTTTTTGCCTTTTTTTTTTGTTTCCTAGCAAATTTTGCCACTTTACATTATATATTGCTTATAAACTATATAGGAAGAATAATTATTCAAGGAATAAAAATTCACTGAAACCTCTTTTCTTATCTAATTAAAGCAATCATTAGATTATAAAACTAAATTTTTATGTCAATTACAGTATGAAACTACTATATATCATATAAAAGAAAATCTCTCAAATAATAATGCTTTTCAATAAAAAAATTAGAAGATTTTACTCAGTATGTCATAAAAGAAGTATATTCCAAATTTTCTTAATGACTTTTGGCATCAAAAACAACATATGGTTGCTCTCCCCTATATCGATGGATTTTAGAAAAAGATACTCCTACCAAGGCATGACCTAGCCAAATGAATGCAAGGAGTTGCGCTATTTTTTGTGTTGAAAATGTTGTCCAATAAAGCTAATAGATGCAATTATAAATAGAATAGTTACATATATCTATAAAAATTTTAAATGGTGTAAAGAATTTCTAAAATATAAATTATGAACATGATCCCTTGCATCTATAAAAAATTTTAAATGATTATACTATCATATATTAACATATTATGGATGTTGTATTATCTGAACCATTAATCAAATAAGCATAATATTTTAGTTTTTTAAACAAGAGATATAAATATATTTGCCCATTGAAATAAAATTTATAGGAGAAGAAAAAATCAGGAACTCTTAAATTGAAAATAAAACTTTATTTGATGTCACCTAAATTAAATAATTGAAAAAAATAAAATAAAAATAATTTAAATCCCCTTAAATAAAGAAATAGGAAAATCGAATATCAAACATATATTTTAAGAGCCCTTAAATCAAACACTAGTGAGAAATGAAAAAAAGTTAACCTATCATATATTTAATTAAATAGCTAAAAATAATAAAATAAAATAAAATAAAAATATAAATAGAAACCTTAGCGATATTTCATTTTTTTCCTCTCTTTTTTGTAGTTTCCTAACAAAATAGACTGTTTAAATTCCATATTGCTTATAAACTATATAAGAAAAATAATTAAAGAATAGTTATAAAAGACATAGGGTGTAAGAGACTTATAAAATATCAATTATAAAATGAATAGTAACAAACATCTATAAGAATTTTAAACGCTGTAAAAAATTTCTAAAATATAAATTATGAAAATGATCCATTGCAAGCTGCATCTATAAAATATTTTAAATGATTATACCATCTTAAATAAGCATATTTTGGTTGGCGTTTTATCTGAACCATTAATCAAATAAGAATAACATTTTAGTTTTTTAAACATGAGATATAATATATATTTGCCCACTGATATAAAAGTTGTAGTGGGCAATTCTATATAATAGTAATTTAAAAATCTCACTTAACATCTCTTTTAAAAATTTCGATTGGGGCCAACTGGCCACCCTCAGCTCGACGTGGCTCCGCCACTGCACTTTGGACACGCGTGGGGTTCGCTCCCTGCTCAAGATCCTGACGCGCGAGCGAGAGAAGAAAAACATGAGATAAAAAACCGAAAGCTCGATCGGCAGGCAGCTGTCGTAGCAGAATCGATCAATGGATGCAAAGATCGACAAGTTGTTCGAATCCATTGGCTGCGGTGATCAGATCCCGTGGTGCGATGGCGGCATCATCTCTGTAATCTCTCTCTCGTGGTTTCATCTTTAAGATTTCTCTGCATCATTTCATTCATGCATCTTTCAACCTCCAATTTGACATTTGATCGATACCACTAGGTTTTCCTTACCATACAAGTTCTAGTCCCTTTCTCCTCAATTCCTTTGCGTAGAGTTGCACGCTTGTACTGGTTGAGCGTCAATGATGAACCAATGTGGCTTTTGCGAAGATTTTGACTGGATAACCTTGATTTTGTGGAGCAAGGATATTCTAGCCTTAGGCTGCAAGGTTTGCTGGCATCAACTGAGACCAATCGCCACCCCCCATAAATTGAATTTTCTACTTCCAATATTTTACTGGATTTTCAGGTATTTCTCCTTGTAACTTTACTGACTATGAGGAGTAAAATCACTTCCACGAGATATTCCCTGCGGGTACAGAATTAATGTTTCCTAAATCCATAATGAGGACCAATTGAGAGCCAATTACAGGATAGTGAGCCTCAAAATGATTGAAGAAATGACCCTCTGACTACCCGTGCAGTTCCTGTGTAAAATAAAATAAAAAAAAATCTTTCTTTGCACTCGAAGTTCTTCTTAAAGATTATAACCATCTATATGAAGTCCTTGCTGGTTGACAGCTGCCTACTTCTTGGTAACTAACTTTCAACCAATGGAGAATGAGCAAGGAAGATTAGTCTAGCATAGTCTCAAAAGCGTTAGTGTTGCTGTTGTGAATGAATTACTGGTTTAACATATTTATTTGTTTTGCATGTATTTCCATTGAGTTTCAAATTTCTTTCTTTCTTTTTTTTTTGGATTTAAATTCACCGTTGAGGAGACACTTCAGCTTATAATGTGACTGAACCCATGTAAGCTGCTGCCATTTTCAATTGCCTAAAATCTCCCACGTTCTGGTAGGGCTGCGAGACAGAGGTTTCAGAGTCTACATCTGAAGAAGCTAAGAGTGAAAGTATCAGGAAGTTATCATGGGCTCTTGTTCACTCAAGACAGCCTGAAGATGTGCAATCTGGGATAGCCATGCTTGAAGGTATAGTAGAAGTACCCTAGCTCTGAGTATTTGTCAACCTTTTCATGCTTCGTGTGTTGGGATAGTGTTACATTTGATCTCCTGGTATCAACAAACCAATGTTTCTTTTTATCTCCTTTTTCCTTGTGGTTCTTGTTGTTGCTCCACCCTCCCTTTCGACCTTCTTAACATGGAGAAATTTGGTTTTGGCAGCTTATTTAGGCAATTCAAGCAGCCCACTGCAAAAGGGAGAGAAGCTTTATCTTCTGGCAGTTGGATGCTATAGAAGCGGAGACTATTCAAGAAGCAGGCAGCTTGTAGAGTGCTGTTTGGAGGTTTGCTCTTCCATTATCTGTAATCGATGATGCTTGAATGACAATAACACCTTGCTTTGGAGTCCTGAATGCCTAATCGATGATGCTTGACGGACAATGACAACTTGCTTTGGAGTCCTGAGGCATTCATATTCCATTTAATATTTAACAAATTGTGGCTGAAGTAGTGTTTTGGTTTAGGGAAACAAAATCTTTAATGTTAAGCAAGTTGTTTTGGTCAAATGCTGTGAGATGTTCAATTTTCAAAATGGGTCAATCGCATTCTTCATTGTGATGAGAGTGCCACATGTCAATCATGTCCCTCTTGCTCCAGAAATGTGTAGGAAAGGCCACCTGTAGTTGTTCAAATATCCTAATGTTTTTGTACAGCTTAAGTAGCCTTTTTTGCTTTGCTTAGATTGCACCAGACTGGAGGCAGGCACTGACTCTTAAGAAGATGATTGAAGATAAAATAGCTAAAGGTAAATATTACTATATGTACTGCTAATGAGCCATGCCTAGGTCAGTTTATGCACATGTTTTCAGCTGTGGCTTCAGGCTATATATGGATTCATTTACTTCTTCATTTTTCAGCTAGGAATGGCCTGTGGTAAAGTCCTTTATTTTTTTCTTGCCGCGTTTTCTCAATTAGCTTGACATGCTAACATGATTTTTTGGAACCAAATGGTGTGATTGGAATTGGCATTGCTGCAACTGCTGTGGGACTTGTAGTTGGCGGCATTGCTGCTGCTTCAGCTCATAAGAATTGAAGAAACTGCCTTTGTGTATAGCTACATCCATGGAGATTTAGAACTTTAGATGTACCTAGGGGCCGGAGGCTTCTGCCTCTTCCTTGTTTGTCTTTTCTTATCCTTGTTTTCACTTTTCACAAGCACTTAATAATATGAGGAACCAATATAGCTAATATGTGTCTATATTTTGATGGCTTGTTCTGTCTTCCCACAACTTTATGGACACCTGCTTTCTGTAGTTTGTTGAGGTGTCTTATAAGAAGAGAAGGTTAGAACATTGTGGTGACAACAATAACCATTCACATGATATTAAATTAGGATGGCTAGGCAACCATCTAAATTCTGATTTGGACCATCCTCTCTTGTCAGAAGAAAATAGTAGTCTTTTGATCGATGTCATTAAAGAAATATAATGTACATGCTAATAGCAAAAGTAGATAATTTGGATGATGCAGTACTTTTGGATAGCTTGTCTATCGAAAGCCACTCTGACCTCTTAATCCTAACTGATGTGAAGTCTAGGAAGCAGGTATGGTCACGTTCAACCAATCCTTCAGTGTTTACATGGTGTCACTGGCTTATAATCCTTGGATGGATAGAATGAATTTGGTGCTTTGGATGGTCAAGCATTCTTTGAGAACTAATTTGTATTGTGATGTGGTGCAAACTATTTGGATGAGCAATGTTTTCTTTAGCTTAGTTTGGTAAGAAGGCTTCATGCAACTTGAGCCACAATGGCAATAACCAAGCCAACCATCAAGTTGGTCTATAGGTAAATGATCAAGTGTTTCCAAAAATTTTTTAGGGTTGTGACCTTGACGATGGATTGAATTGATAATGTTTGGAAATCATCTTAAAATGGTAGGACCCATGTGATGATTGGATTGGATGCAGGCAACAAAAGTTGCACATTTTCTTATAGTATAGGCTTGTTCATGAGTGTATTGGTTCTAGGAGGATGCTTTTTCAAGTTATCACCCAATTGAAATGTATGAATCCGACTAAGAAAAAGACATACTTCATCATTGTTCTGTGGACTTACTACCATAGGATGATGCCTTTTGGGTTGAAAAATGCTGGGGCAACCTAGTGTTCATAGTTTCGCTGACAAGATAAATTTTGTTAAGCTCAGAAAAAAACAATTCTCTAATTTCGAAGAAATTATCGCTAATTTCATTAAACTATTTATCTAATGTAACAAAAAATTAAATAATTGAGAAAATTATGGATTTTTCAATGAAACTTCAAAATAAATAATGATAAATGTAAGTATATATTTAGAATAAAAAAATCACTTTATATGCCAATATATAAGAAGTAATGGAAACATACTAATGACACATGCACCAATAAAAAAATTTCTAAAATAAAGAAATTACTAAAGACATGTTTTTATTGCATAAAATTGTTGTGGAACATTCACTATTAAAACGTTGCGGAAAAATTAAATTTAGTTAGCAAACTAATTCATTACTTGTACTAGATGAAAAATATTAATATTATATTATGATGAATTGATTTTCTAAAGTATATATTTACTATCCATTTTGTGCTTTATATAATAGAAAAATATTTTATGACAAACATTCTTTCAAAATAATTGAAAAAAACAAAAAGGAATAAAAAACAAAAACAGGTTGGAGCTAAAAAAATTTTTAAAAATGTTTTATAACAAACAATCTTTAAAAATACGGAAAAACCAAAAAAAAAAGAGTAAAAAGTGGTTAGATCTGAAAACTATATTTTTTTTAAATTTGGTAAAAGCATGTTTTATAACTAGAGTTTTCTTGAAAACATGGAAAAAATATATAAAAATAGAAAAATTGACTAGATTTGGAAAAAAATAAAAAAAATGTATTTCTTACCTCTTTAAAGACTGGATCTACAGAAAACACAAGGGGGGAAAATTGATTCGAAATTGAAAGTCATAAAAGGAAGAAGATAAAGTTGATTTCGTAACCACTACATGCTATTACCTCCACTGCTAACCCTTTTTCCCACTTTAAATTGATTTTTATTGCTAGAAACTCCATTAATTCAAGTCGGAATCTATTTTTGAAGCAAGGTTTGCGGACTCAAACTCAAAAAATAGGATTTCAGTTGATTTTGAGCTTTAATGGGTGAATCATAACTTGCCGCACACCTTCAATCCTCAAATCTATCCTCAAAATATTGTTTTTGTTTGCAAAATCACAACACAGTTCCAAAAATGAATTTTGAAGTCTCTAAAGTAGGTTTTAATGGCATAAAATCAGCACTCAGAAGGGTTTTTGTTTTATTTGTTCTCAATTTGAAATTATTGTGATATTTTCCGCAAAATATTCATATCATCTTGAGATTAAGGAGAAACTTGAAAATTTCTTATAACCACTGATTTGAGTCTTTTCCCATATCAAAAACATTTCACCAATGGGCAAAACTAAAAATTTCGGTGATATTTTCATGGATATTTTCGTTTTGGCGAACAATATGGCAACTTACCAAAGAATGGTAAACACGGTATTTGAGAAATAAATCGGATGGAACCTCGAGGCATATGTGGATGACATGGTCGTAAAAAGTAAGTTTTGGGATAAGTGCATATAGGACCTAGAAGAAACATTTCAGTCCTTGTGGAAGCACTGAATGAAGCTCAATCTGTAAAAGTGCTCCTTTTGAGTAACCTTAGAAAAGCTGTTAGGTTTCATGATATCTCGAAGAGAGATAGAGGTGGGTCTTGAACAAATAGAAGCCATTCGAAGTGTGCAGTCCCCAACCTGAATAGGAGACATCCAGAGACTGACTGGAAGGTTGGTAGCACTCAACAGGGTACTAACCAAGTCAATAGAAAGGAGCCTTCCCATTGTTTAAGGCCCTGCGAGTTGTGAAAACAAGCAAGGGTAAGTAGGGAACTGGTACATTCAAATGAACACTAGAATCCTAAAAGGCCTTTGAGGAATTAAACACTTACCGAATCCTCCTCTACTGTCTACCCTCCAGAGAGGGTAAGTTTTGTGTGTCTACATGGCAGAAGGAACATAATCCATACCAACGATATTGTTTCCACAGTGTAACAGTCTATAGCAACTCATTTACTATGCTAGTAGAGTCCTACAGAACACTAAAGTGCATTATTCTGTCATTGAAGAGCTAGCCTTTGCACTTGTGATTGCCGCCAAGTAATTGCGCCCGTACATCTAGGGGTATCCAATTCGGATCTACACCGATCAACCATTGAAATAGCTTTTACAAAAGATGGACCTACCTGGAAGAATGGTTAAATGGACCGTTGAGCTGGGTGAGTTTGACTTTGAGTTCCTCCTTCGCCCAACCATTAAAGGGCAAGCCTTTGCTGACTTCCTGGTAGAATGCGCGGTCATTGAATCGGCCCCCCAGTAGTAGCATGGTGAGAACAGTGCCAAAGGTGAACTTGATACTACGACCAATGTCAAGGCATTCCAGAAATTGGGGGCAGGTCATTCGGGAGATTTGAGATCAGGGAAACTAATGCCCCCCTCACCCCTAGAGGAAGCTTGGAAGCTTTACATGGACAACTCCTTTAACCAGAGCGGAGGGGCAGTAGGCTTGGTGATTGAAGGACTTGAAGGTACCGGGGGTGAATACGCTCTTCGGTTTGAATTTCCTACAACAAATAACAGAGTAGACTAAGAGGCCCTGATTGCAGGCTTGAGAATTGCAGGGAAGCTAGGTGTTCAGAATTTGTAGGTATCCTTGCTAGATCATGAATTTAGCTAAGTGAATGATGAGATGATAAAGAAAATAGAGAGAGATTCGAAGAGAAATAAAGAAGAGTAGAAGAAGAATTGCAAGGAATGAGAAGGAGAAGTAAAAAAGAGAAAATAAGAAAGAGAGGGAATTTGGAGGAGAGGGAGAGAGTAGGGCAATTGTAGAAAATGAATTCAATTGCGAGGATCTCTCTCATACATGAGTTGTGTATTTATAGACAAGGGTCCCTCCTGCGTGGGACAAATGCTTACTAGCTTAGGATACAAACATGAATCAATGTTACTATTGCAATACACATCCTAACATTCCCCTCCCCTTGGAGTTCTGCCTTGTCTTCAAGGCAAATATGACTGTAGTGCCTCAAGATCTCTTCAAGTAGCGGTG
Organism: Pouteria campechiana; assembly: GCA_036873735.1. Lineage (NCBI taxonomy): Eukaryota > Viridiplantae > Streptophyta > Magnoliopsida > Ericales > Sapotaceae > Pouteria > Pouteria campechiana. The sequence continues at coordinate 15,086 of JAYJMB010051057.1, forward strand.
GAAAAAGATAGCCCATTTATAGAAAACCAAACTTCCAAGTGGTGCTCCTTACGCCCTACACTCAGGGAGGATAAGAAAGAAAATAAAATAGGCAACAAGTAAACTATTGGATTGCAGTCTCGTAGGTCCACCCAGATCCTAAGTATGGCGAACTGTTAGATCATACATGAGAATATGCAATCAGCCAAAAAATCCGATAGAGAAGGTTAACATTGCTCATAGCACTAGGGCAAAAGAAGGTGACATGCAAGAGTAGAAAAATTGACAGTATTCGCCAAAGGAGCGGAGTGCATGGACACTAACAAGGGCATAGAAATAAGTATCATCAAAAGGAAGCTCCAAAAAGATGATCATACTGTGAAGCGGAGGATGACCTAATCTGCCTGAAAAGCTAATAGAATAGTCATCTAAAATGTCATCCAATTGGTGTGACTATGTATCTCTAGAATGGAGGATAAGCTATCAATGGATATAAGCAACTATAGAAAGAAACTATCATATGAAGTAGTGGAAGGAGTGCCCTCAACCCAAACATCATAAGAAGGTAGCAAAGTAGTCAAATCAGAAAAATCAAAAGAATACTCATCAAGAATGTTAATCATGCGCTGTGCACACTCATCTCTGTAGCCTCATATAGAGAAACCATTGACTCAAGAGACTAAATAAGGAAAATCATCTCATCATCTACCTCAATCCTAGTCAATTGATGTAAAGAAGCCGTAGAGGCACTTGGTTTACCTTCTAAGGTGATTTTTTCCATCCTTCTTGAAAATCATCCGAAAGGCTTTCCAATTACATTTCACCTCACCAAGGCCTTCTAACAAAGGATATCCCAAGACTACATCCAATCCCAAAGGCTGAAGAGGGTAAAGATCAACCCTATAGTTTTGGCCTTGCGAGTGTAGAGGCACAACTTTATAAATATGGTGGTACAATTTAAGTCAGAATTGTTGGCCACTCTCACTTTAAAGCATGAAACCTTTTGAATAGGGTGGTTAATCCACTCAATCATCTTTTGACTAATAAAATTTTCTTTACTCCTACTATCAATTAATGCAGTCACTTTTTTGTTGCCAATGTGATCGGCTAATTTCATTGCCCTCTTCGATCCACCATTGATAGCTTGTAATGAGATGGTAACTAGTTCCACCTCATCATCATTACTGCAGGGGATGAACTTATCCTCCTCAACCTCAGATCATCCTCGATCTCAATGAGGTTTAGTCATGGTTGAGCACATCAATGGCTGGGTGGCCACTTCTCCTTGCAATGAGAGCAAAAATCTTTAGTTGTCTCAAAAACATGGTCCATAGTACGCTTAAAGGGGTTGGAAAGGCCCATGGACTTAGAAATGTCCAATGGTTGTCTTTGTTGGGTGATGAACTTCCATTCTTTTTGCCTAGCCAAGATCTTGGCCTTAGCTAATCAAGCTATTTGCATGGCCTCCTCCACAATGCTAGGCCTTTGCATTTTCACATCAAATTTGGTCTCAAGCTTTAGTTCATTCACAAAGCAATCATACTTGGTTTGCCCTGGATAAGTAGGAAGGTGAACCGAAATGTCCTCGAGTACAGCCACATATTCATCCACTGATCCTTCCTGTTTAAGGGTAAAAAGCTTGTCCCCGTAAGTCACAAACTTCTCATTTTTAAATCACTTTTGAAACCGATAGAATCTTGGAGCCAAGCAAAACCATTGAGCCACAGTACCATCCAAGTAATAAGAAGCATATTCTACCTTATCCACTTCATGTACTTGGTCAAGGTAAAAATAATAGTTCGCTCTCATAATCCATGAAGTGGGATCCCCATGTAAAAAAAAGTGGGAAAGTCGAGCTTCCCAAAAGATCTATGGGATATGGAGGGGTTGTGGACGAAGGAATGGGTGTGTCTCGTATAGTGATGGCCATGGTCCTCATGTCCTTTGGCTTGGAATGGGCCGGAATGGGTAGGTAACTCATTAACTAAATCCATCATAGGTGCCTTGCCTTTGTGAAGATGAGTTGGGTTTGAATGAGGGGAAAAAGGCAGTTGTGGGCCCCTAGGAAGAATGATCTTTTGCTTTGGAGGAGGGTTGGGCAAAATAGGAGGCAGAGGGAATGGTATTTTGGGAGGATATATGGGGTTTGGACATTAGAAGCACCAATTCCTTGAGGTCTTTAGAAATATTTCTGATTTGGTCAAGGAAGTCATGTGGTCACAAATGTCCTTATATTGATCCTCCATATTATCTATTTGGACCCCCACTTTTTCATACATGGATTCCATCCAACTTTCCATTTCACCAAGTGCTTGGTCATGGGCATCATTTTTTAGAGCAATGGACTTTCCCATGGTAGCTGAGTCCAAACACAAAAATGCCCTTTACTGAAATTTTTTGATGTCTGGAAAGTAGCATTCAAGTCGTCAACTTTGCCTCGATGCAACAAGCAACCAAGCAATCCCAAGAACCAAATGAAGGTTTCCTTTTCAACTAGGGATATCTAACATGCCACATCTCAATTTTCAGGCCTATCCAAGCAGTGGAAGTATTCCAATCAAACCCTGAAAATTGGCTGCCACTTACTGAAACTGCAAATTGCAGAATGCAGTCTAATTACTGGCCCTCATTGGGCCAAAATTTCACCAATCAACAGTCTGATCTGGGCGGAGAAATAACTTTCCCCAGTGGTCCACAAACTTTGCTAATGGATCCATGTGATTGAGATGCAATATTCAGGCTACACATTCAGCAATGGCTCACACAAAGTGACAACATGGTCGCGTCTCACTGGCCAGAAAAATTGGCCAAGTACCACCCAGTTGTCAAGTAGCTCACTTTGGGCTGCAATAACTAGCAGACCAACCGTTAAATCACCATGAAACTGAATCCACAGACAAATCTCACATCCAAAATTGTCCCTGCCAAGATTCACCTCAGATGAATACCATTCAATGGTCCAGGTTACTGCACCAAAATCTGCTCAGACCCTGTTTTTCTTTCAGAAATCTGGCAACAAGTTCAGCCTGGTCCCAACTTTGGATGCTTCCAGATTGCAGATGAACTGTCCAAAACCTTTGAAATTTGAACAGGAAGTACTTGGATTTCCAAGTGTCACATGTCACGAGAATAAGGTACATGGATGAGAATCGATGGTCTAGATCAACTCCTCATGTAGGCAGCAACCTCACCTATGCAACACAAAATTTCTACTGAATGGAGTGCAAAATCACTCTATTTGCAAACTTGGAAAGGCTTGCAAATAGCTTCAATCCCATCTTCATAGAGTTTCAAGCAAACAAATCAAGTGGGCTGCCCATATAGCAACAACCACATCTGCGCAATCATTCCATCCCACACAACATTCAATCACAATATTCACCACAAACCAAGCACCAACCCGTCCAACCATCCTCTGCAATTTTCCACACCACAGCAATCCATAGAATTGTGAATAGTGAGGCGTAGAAGTTACCTAGGTTCAGCTTATGTGAACCTGAAACCGCTTGTAGAAGAAGGATAGAAATCCAGTTGATGGCTACCCTATCTGCTGTAATGTGCAGCTACCAAGTTAATGGCTTCTCCTTTGAAAATGAAGCTATTTGAAACAGCAGACTGCAGCAATCCCAACTGCAGTGAAGCAGCTTCCAACTGTAGCAGTCAGGTTTGTATACAAGTAGCTGTTCTTATCTGCAATTGAGAGTCCAAAACTCCACTGGATCTGATATTCAGTCAGCTAAAACTAACTGTCCAGTAATGTTGCGGAATGTTTCAGCTGCAACTCGATGGTTTTTACCTAAATGCAACCATCCAATCACAGGTGCTGCCAAACGAAGCAGTAGCCTTCAATCCAATTGCTTCCCAGTAATTTCTGTTGCTTGAGACTGGCTCCAGAAACTTCAGCAGCTTCTGAATTTTGGATCTTACTGTTAAGAATTGGATTTGCAGCGATTCAGTTGACTTGAGCTAGTCTTCTGATCTGGACTGCACATTCAACTGCCAGCAGTCCAGATCTCACAGTTCTCTACTGATTCTGGTAGCAATGTTACTGATCCAGCTAGATCTGCAACCAAATTACAGACTTAGCAGTGTATCGCAGTAATTGCTTCAATCAGTGCCAGCTACAAGATGCAGATTTCCGTATCTGCAATTCGATTGGCAGCAACACAACTTAACTTTATTCAGCAGCTATAGAAAGTCAGCATGTTGAGAACGAATTGAGGTCCAAACATAAGGAAATCACCAGGAATGCCTGCTTAATTCTACTTCAGAAGTCTTTGCAGACCTTCTGCAATGAGTTTCAAGCTGAAATTCACTGATCTATGCAGATCAGTAGTTCCATACAGCCCTGCACCTTGCAGATCTGCACTGCCGCTGCAACGCTTTATTCAGTCATTAGCTGCAGAATTTCATCAAAACACCACTTGATTCTGCCTCAGAAGTCAATATCGCTCCAGAAGCAATGAATTTGAGACTGAGATGGCTAGATCCCAGCTGGATCTAGCTTAGATCAATTCACACTTGCAGACACTCCCTCTGACAGAGTGATCGATTCAAGGAGCTGCTCCTCCATCAGCTTCTCATGCAGTAGATCTGGTCAATCTAGTAACTCCATCAGCACACAGCAACTTGCGTGGATTGAAGCAGGATCTCAGCTACATAGATCCACCTTCGTACTCAACAAGCCACATAGATCAGCTATCCACCTTCAATTCTCCTGCAGTATCTGCTGCAAGCAAGTAGATCCAGTCCAGATCTTCAACTGAATCGCAAATTAAATTGCAGCAAGTGAATTCAGTGCAGCAGCTTCAGTTAAAGGACCTGATCCAGCAGGTGATTGCTAGATCAGCAATCTTGTTATTCAGCACCAGCATAGTGTAGATCAGCACTTCAAATTGAGATCTGTGGCAGAATTTGTGGCGTTGCAGGCCTATAGATCTTGGCTCTGATACCAAACTTGCTAGATCACGAATCTAGCTAAGTAAATTATGAGATGATAAGAAGAATTGATAGAGATTAAAAGAAAAATGAAGGAAGAGCAGAAGGAGAAATACAGGGAATGACAAAGAGAAGGGAGAGAAAATAAGAAAGATAGGGAATTCGGAAGAGAGGGAGGGAGTAGAGAAATTATAGAAAATGAATTCAATTAGTAGGGTCCTCTCATACATAAGTTGCCTATTTATAGGCAAGGGATACAAGTAACAAAGGGTGGTCCCTCCTTTTTGAGACAAATGTTCACCAGCCAGGATACGAACATGAATCAATGTTGCTTATTACAATGCACATCCTAGAAATACTATGACTCATAACTAATGGTCAAACAATTTTCAGTAGAATATGAGGCAAAGGAACCTCTCATGGTTTGGGGTCTTGTGGCAATTCAAGAGCTGCTAAGGTAGTTCAATGAGTTCATCCTCACTCAAGTTCCTAGGGAACAGAATTCAAGAGCAAAGCTGCTTTCCAAACTAGCAACAACATGTACACTTGTGCCATGGAGGGCAATCATAATTGAGTGAGTATGCTTCCCAAGCACAGGGAACAAGGAGGCTTTTAAAGTAGTCAAACCAGAGCCCTCCTGGATGGACACGATCCATTCATATCTCCGGAGAAGTAGAGACTGGTAGACCTGCTGGAGGCGAGAAAGCTAGATTCCTTTTGCACTTTAAACTTTAAAATAGTCTTGTAGTATCATTACTCAACCTATTTTTATGATTGTTCAACTTTTTTTTATGGAAGTATATTTCTCATACCTAGGACAATCTATCAAATATATAAATCAAATTATTTTTTCTTTGCTTTACTTAAAAATAGTTGGAAATAATATATTTTTATAATTATATTAAAAAATTGTCAAATGAGTGGTCACATTTAAATTAGTCACTTTAAATAAAATTTATTTATTTTTATATTTTAGGGATATTTGCACTTCTACCTCCAACATTTACCATAATCATACCTTTACCAATGTTTTGAAAATGTTTACAAAAATACCGTTAGGTTTAGTCCAACAGTGTCTAGGCAGTGCTTAACTTCTTTGTTAAAAGATAAGTTATTTTCATTAAATGTTGCAATATTTGTAAAAAAATTCAAAATGTTGGCAAAAATCTAATTATGACTAAATGTTAGGGATAAAGTACAAATGTCCCCAAAATAAACAAAAAAGTTAAAATCATCCTTCCCCCACTCTTTTTTTAAATGCCCAAATCTCTCTTGGTAGCAACTTTCTCTGAGAAATTGAAGCCGCCTTTCCTCATTGCCTTTGTCTAGATCTTCTCTCTCGGTAGAAAATCATTCTCTTCTGTTGGTTTGCTCCTCTCCCCACATCCTGCTATTTCCAATCAAATGAGATATAATCCCAAATTGCCTCTGCTTTGTTGATGCTTTATATAATACGATAACACAATTTCATGCTACCTCTAGACAATCAGGAACACTAGTTGTTTGATTAAATATCTAAGAGGTCTACTTGGTGGGAAACTAAAATGCTATTTACTTTTTGACTTGTGCTGAAGCTGTTTAGTGGAACACTCACCACCACTGGAGAGGATTTTCTGACAAATGATCCACAAATGAGAATGAAAGTCTATCATTTCATTATTTGATCCAGTTATATTTTACTCAATTTGTTATTTAATTTTAATATTACTATTGTGATAATTCCTTTTACATTGATTTACATAGTAGGGTTTTATTGGCTTTGTAATTTTCTTCACATGTGCTATAGGTAATATATACCATTAATATTTTACAGCTTTTATGTCTTACTATTTATGTAAGTTTACGATGATTAATATAATTATTATATCATAACTATATAATGATGATGTCACTGTTCAAACTAGTTCGACTTGAATTGTACAATAGAACAATTTAACTTCTAGTTTGATTCTAACGACGTTGATTAGAGTTAGGATTGAAGTTTCAGAAATTGGATTGGGTTTCGAGTTGACTCCAATTTGGCTTGACTCCTCACAAGTTGCACCATTTCTTTGCAATTGGAACCATCAATCACAAGAGAAACACAACAATCTCTAGCTGTGTTTCCTGGCATTGGCTTGTGAGCTAGGATTTGGTACTGCCTTGGGCATCTATTGTTGGCACTTAACCCAACAGCTACAAGGCCCTTTGTAACTAACGCCTTACCTTTTGCAAGGGTTTTTCATCCTTAGAAATTGATTTCTTCCACAATTTTAGTTCCGGCTTTGTCAGTGATTGTGTGATACTTCTCCTGCCTCTTCGACTCCCTTTTCTTTGCTCTTCTTTTATCTTGGAATCTCCATGGAAGTTGGGCCCCCATTGGGCATGAAAGGTATGAATGCAGTTTGTTGATCTGACAAGTTGTGTACCAAATATTTCAGTCGTCAGCTGCATGTTATTTGCCATTGATCTCCATGCATTCACTGAAGTTTGAGAATTGTCGGAATATTGCTTGAGTTTACATTAGTGGCCCATTTGCTGCAATTTGGTGACGTGGTGAAGATACTGCAAAAAACTCCAACTTTGGTTAGTGACCTGCTCATATGGGGTCCACAAGCCATGCGAGTTTAAATAGTCATATGCATGCAGCATATAAATGCTTGATACATGGGCTTTGTCATTCCGCCTGTTCAGACTCTATACTCACCCCAAATCCCTTCTCATCACCTTTCTTTGCATATGTGAACATATGGACACAATTTATTGGTTATAAACACGTTATTCTTATTCTCTGTGCAGGTGGGAGAATGAAGGTCAAAATTCTCCGTATCCTTCTCACTGAATTGTGGTGTTTTTGAATTTTTGTGGCCGCTTTAGGGGTTTTTGTATATTTATACCTCAAGTATTATGATTTTGCACTTTTTCGATCCATAAGTTTCAATTTTGCATGGAATGACTTTATTTTTGACAAAAATTGCATAAAACTACCTTTCATCAGAAAATAATCTAATGTCATTTCAAATGCAGGTTAAATGACATAAATGCTCTCTTAATTCCTTGGGCATAGTGCATGTGTTGTTTTTAATTGATAATTTGCCCTTAAGACAATCTTATCCAAATAAAAGAAATACTTTCAACTGTATGGATGTTTGATTAAGGAAATTTTTTTCATAGATTTATATGTACTCTTAAAAAATTATGAAAATTATATAGCTCATATGGTTTTTTATTCGATAATATATAAGTTTTAGATAAAAAAGTTGATTATAGAGAAAAATTGATAATAGAGATAATAGTCGACTTGGATCTTAGAAAAATACCAAAATGGGTTCAAAAAATGTAAATACTATGCAATCACATTAAAGGGCATTTTTGTCATTTAACATGCTTTTGAAATGTCGTTAAGTCTTTTTGTGACTGAAGATAGTTTTATGCAATTTCTGCCAAACTGGAAGCCATTCCCTGTAAAATTGAAACTTATGGGTCAAAAAGTGCAAAATCACAATACTTAAGTTATGAATATGCAAAAGCCCTGACAATTTATTGCCTAAATAGCATAACAGTTAGTGAATTCTAGTCTACTATGTATTCTTTTTGGGATGTTTGTGCTTTGACACTTATTTTATAGCAAGTGTAGCCCCTGATTGACTGTGTATAGATGATTATTTTAAGTAATTTGGAAGCAATAGTCACCCACATAATAATTAACTAGCAAAGTTAAACAAATCCTTCATACTCGTGTAGAGGAAAATGGACTCCAATGTGCAATTGTGTATCTTGAAAGTTGGAATGCAAATGAATGGTATTATCTTGGAACCTAAATTAGGTTAAGGCCAACATACACACTTTTAAACAAGGAAATGTTGTTACAATTAGATAATTCTCTTGATTCAGTTGAGGTGATTTTCAATTCAGCTGCTGGTTCATGCATGTGCTGAATGTTTGAATTCATGTTGGTTCTAACACGATTTAACACAATTGGTTACTAGATGTGTTCAAATATTTTACTTGTTGTTTCAAATATGAGTTGAGTTTATAGGTTGTTTTAGTTACATTTTTTTGTTGTTAGAATTAATAAACTTCAGTTATATTCACTGTTACATGTTTTCCCTTGACCATTCTTGCAATGATTGTGTGGGTGATTTGAACAGAGTAAGTATTGCTTTCATCCATTCTCTTTCTAGAAATTACATTTCATCTTTTATTTAGTTTGAGAGTGAAATGAATTTGAATTCCAAACACAATAATCTGTCTTCATATTAGATGAGGATAATACCATAAAAATCCTCCTCTATTCCTTAGACAGCCCAAGATATGATAAAGCCCATCATCTGTAGGATGTGACATTGAAATTCCAACAATCTTTTAGATGATTCAACTTACAACGACAACTAAGAACAACACATGCTAAATAATAAATCCTGTTTTTGGTAAGAATGAATTTCTTGATCAGAATCAATTAAAAAGGGGAAGACTTTGGACGATAGAGGGATTCTGTCAAAATAGGGGAAAAAAGGGACAAAAGGGGAGAAAAATAAGAAAGAATTAGAAAGAAACAAAAGTCAGAAAAGCCTTTTACAAAATAGCTCTATTTATAGAAGACAAAGGAAACCTTAACGCAATCATAATATATTGCATATAAATAAAACCCCAAATAAACAATTAAAACTTATAATCCAAACCATCTATGAAATTGATCTCTGTGTTGATCACTTAATGTACACATCAATTTTGCATCATTCTTTCGGGCTTGGAAAAACTCATCCTTGAATTGATTCTGGATGACTATTGAAGATGGAAACAGGCTATATGAGATTCTTCATTAAATTTTTGATTCCTGCGAAACACAACTATAGCAAATTTATAGTTTTTATTACTTAAAATTAATTTCTTATCTCACATTGGCTTATAAACTATGGTAAAGGAATTAATTGAACAATGCATGGACAAATTAATAGACCAAACGATTCAGACAAATTCAATAATGAGCAGTATAAGGTTCTAAATTCCTAAGTTCTCTCCTACAGACAAGTCTCCCAAACATTAGTTAATCAACTCGGATCATAAAATTAACTATTAGAGGGGCAAGGGGTTCAAGATCCTCACACCAGGAGGACATTCCTTTACTTTTGTATTTAAATTTAATGCACAATTTGAATATTGGGATGCTATATGACTATTCCGCAATAACTAAAATATTGTATTTCAAACCCCTTGTGACGATAACTACAAACAATATTTGTGAGATTACTAGTTGTTGTTTTCTAATCAAGATTTGTACTCTCCTTGGCCAATAATGTTTATGACTGTGCAGGCTCATTTAATCTTTGGAATGGAACAGACCAATTAATGGTTTTAGTTGGCTGGAATTTTTATAGTTCTAAAGCTTTGTAGATAGTTTCTAAAATGGTGTACGGTGCATGCAAAATGAGTTCCCTTTTCAGCTCAGGTTTAAACCCATTGATAAACTTAGAGCATGTCGCTCTCTAATCTTGATTAATTCCATACCTCTAAAATAAATCATCACATATTTGGTAATATTTAGCGACATTCAAAGTTCCTTGTCTCATATTTATCCATTGATCCATCAATTGGTCTTGGTGATATTGAGGAACATATTTCATTCTCAATTTATTTTTTATTTCAACCCATGTGGTAATTTATGCTTCTCTACCCTCTTTGATGTCTTGCTCAACTCCTAACTAGTAATGTTAAGTTGATCCTATCAACTTCATATTAGTAAATCTGATGCGTTGAGCATCCAACATGCTATACCAATCAACGAACAGTTCCAATTCAGTCGTCTAGTCCATGAAAATATTAAATGAAATCAACCTTCTAAGTTAGGAACATGAATCTTAACATTTTTTATTACATCATTATTCTTAAGAAAATTCCTTTGGTCATTCACATCATAACAACGAGGATTATGCTTGCGGAACCCACTTAGGTTTCTGCTTTAACGTGCTCTGGGTGTAAAGTGATCCTCAAGAATTACACCTTCATTAAAATTTTGTAGGACACCACCATAATGCCTATGATATATATATATATATATATAAGGAATGCTCGTCTCAAGTTCTCAGCTTGAATATCCTATCAGTGCTTATGACTGCTTGATCCTTGGTGCAACATGAGTAGGGAGAATGCCTTAGTTTTGAACATTGAAATTTATGAGACTTTGAGATTGCTCATGACAAGAATTTGACCTTGTGTTCAATCTTTGAGAATCATCTTTTAAGTTAGCAATAGGACGTTTTCCCAATGATCTAGTTTCTTGATTCATTTGATCTATTCGTTTATTCATGTCAGACAAGATAGTTTTTACTCAGGTTTGTATTTGATCATTGTGAGTTTTTAATTCAGAAGTCCAGGACATCTAATTTTTCAAATATTGAATCTTTCATATCTCCTTTGAGTTTGGCAACCTTACAATGTTTGAAATTGTCGTCCGACTCAGATCCAATGTCTTAGGAGGTTGTAGAAGTCAGTTTTTCTTTGATTGGATGAGCCAACATCCTTCTCCTCGGTTTCAGTCACCACAAGACGCCTGAACACATCAGAAGATCTCTTGAGTGAGACAGAATCATCAAAGCCTTACTATAGCCACTGCATGTCATCGTTTGCCCACCTCATCTAGGTGGGTTGAATCCACCAGTGCTTGTTCGTGTGTGGGAGGAGATGATGAGTAGGGCTTTAAGAAACTTTTTGGGTTTTGTTTTTAAATAGGCCCTCCTATTTTCATCATTTTAAACTAAAACTAAATGGATTTTGTAGTGAGATCCTCCAATCTTTTTGAGTTGCAAATTGCCTCAGTTTCTAGAGAATTTTTTGAGCAGTCCCTGTGTTTCTTAAATTGCAGGAAAGGTCTCCGCATCTTTAGAAATTAGTAAATTACAAAGCAGCTCTTGCCATTGCTAAAATTGCAAGAAAATCAGAATTTTTTCAAAATTTTAACTACTCCAGCTTTCATTGCAGTTTGGTGTTCAAACATTGCAAATTACTACTTGGTAGTCAAGATGTTTTTTTTGGCTTCCAAAACAGGTTCATTCTATTGGGTTGTCGACCACCTTCTCTGCCGTTGAAACCTTTCTACTAATGCATGCCTGCATTCTGATCTAGCTGAAACTCCTTGGAGGTGCATCTGGTGGGTTCCAACTTCATTTACCACCATTGACATGCAAATGAGGAAGACAGCTTTTGGATTTTTTTTATTTAAAATTTTGCTACTCTAGCCCCCTCAAGTTTCAATCTTGAAACTAAATCCCCATGCTTTCTATCCTATTTACAAAGTGGTTGGATCCAAAAACTTTTTTTTTACAAATAGGCCCATTTGTTTTTGAAAATGTAAAATTGCCCTTGTTTCTGAAAATTACAAAACAGACACAAAAATTACAAAACAGACACCAAGTTTCAAAAAATTGCTGAATGGCATTATTGTTTTGCAAAAATCACTTTCTGACTTTTCATTTTGTAAAAATTGCAAAATAGTCCGTAATTTCTGAAGTTACAAAAATGATCCTAATTTTCCAAAATTAGAAAAAAAAATGTTTCCAAAAAAAATGAAGAAGCAAATCTCTTAGTAAATAAAATAAAAAAATCCATTTTTAACAAAAAAGTTAAGTTTTAGAAAACCATGGTAACAAAGGTTAACATTGCATTTATATTAGATACTTTGCTCTAAAGACAGGATTTCAAAAGTCTTTAGCGCAACTTTAATTTATGCAATGGGAAAATGTCCTAAGGAAGACCAAAGAAATGGATTTCTAAAGTCTAATATGGAACAAAATTTCCAATCCAAGGCATGTGATGCTCCCTAGAAAAGCTTTATGCCCATTGTTGCTATTGAGGTTGAATCCATAGTTGATGTCAATAATGAAAATTATATGAAATCTATTAATGACACAAATCAAGAGGTTGATGCTATTGAAGATCTCCAAGAAAAAAAGCATGCATGTGAGAATTAAGAAGACTTCATGGTTGTGAAGGAGTTTTTTGAACCATTAGATATGTTATTGGCTTTCTTTGAAGAATAAGAAGAACCATTTGATTTAACTGCTAATGAGAAGTTACCTAGTGGCAAACTTATAGTTGTTGAAGATTTAAGAATGGTAGAAGATTCAAGTGTTGAGCTATTGAAGGAAGAGATGAACAAGTATGATTTTGAAGATGAGCATATTTCTAAGACAAATGGGAATTTTTTCAAGTAGCATCATGTGAGGAAGAAGTTGAGCATTCGTCAGATAAGATCTCCAAAGTAGGCCTAGGTAAATGAGGGGGTAAACAGGATAGTAACGACGCATAATCAGAGTATAAATATTCTATATTATAATTGTCATCTTCAAGCGTAACATTTAGTATTTGATCATTATTAGATGTTTCGTTAATAATCTAAAAACCAAAATACTCAGAAGCAGAAAGTGTCCACCTTTCGAAATCATCAAATAGAGTATCGATATACCAAGCAAGAAAAATATAGTAAAATAACATTCATTAAAGTAAAAACTTTACTTACATAAAGTTGATGTTGATACATGGCTCGAAAGCTTAAGCACTCAAAACTTGAAAGTTTGAAAATACTCAGAAGACTCTCAGAACACTTAAAAACTCAATGATTTAAATACAAAGCAAACATATGTATATATAGACATATGAAGTCGAACTTAACAGAGTTTCGAATTCAGACTTCAAAGGCTTTGGAATCCATACAATTATTGATCACGGATTTCACAATAGTTCAAATCCGAAGTTACAATAATAGAAACATTGAAAAGACATAAAGGAGAGTTGGTAATAAGCTTGGTTGAGCTGGTGATAAAGGTGATAAGCTGATGCATGCTTGGTCGGGAGGAGATAAGATTCTTCAGAATAGTGACTTGATAAGACTAGCTGCCGATTGTAATAAAGGACTTATAGTGCTGATGCTGACGATTGCATGTTTTTGGCAGACAACACTTCTTCTCCTTTAGGAAGATGGCTGTAGAAAAGGAGTTCAATGGCTTTAACTCTTTGTTCTCTTTCTTCTAGCCAGGGGAAGTCTTTTTGATCATGGAGAATGTGATAGAAATAACTTTCTTGGTTGCTTTTTGATCAGGGGAAGTTTTTTTCTTGAAGATTTTCATAAGTAAATTTTTGTCACCATTTGGAATACGAGGCTAAAACCATATAGGGATATGAATA
>JAYJMB010051068.1:0-29155 GCA_036873735.1 Pouteria campechiana
CCTTTTGGAAACTTGTTGAGGTGTCTTTTGCAAGGGTTATACGGGCTACAACCACAAAGAGGCAAAGCCGTGAGGACTGTGAAAGTCTAAATCATACAATACCTCAGCAGTATAGCCATGGGTCATTATGAATGGTATCAGAGATAACCCCCACTAGTCTAGAATAAGAAGTGAGCCCGCCGAGGATACTGGAGCCCAAAAGGGATGAATTCTGATATCCCACATTGCCCAAGTGAGAAAGGGAGTCCTAGTTTATATATGCGGACCTTATTGAAACTTGTTGAGGAGCCTTTTTGTGGATTTTGTGTGGGTAGCAACCATAAAGGGACAAAGTTGTAAGGACTATGATGTTTCAGAGTGAACAATACCTCAGCAATGTGGCCATGAGTCGTTACAATAAGTATACTAAAGATCATTTGATCATGATGTTCTCACAGTGACCAATGATAGGTCTAAGTCCAAGAATGAATGGATTCTGGATTTTGGTTATTCTTACCACATATGTCCAAATAGATATTGGTTATTGACAGATAAATCTATTAATGGTGGAATTGTGTTAATGGGAAATAATGCAGCCCTTAAGAGGTACAAGAACAAGCAAAATTAAAATGCATGATGAAATGGTAAGAACATTGATAAGCGTCGGTCATGTTCCTAATTTGAAGAAAAATCTCATCTCTTTAGGCACCCATGATGCTAATGGGTACAAGTACTCAGCTGAAGGTGGAGTCTTGAAAGTTGTAAAAGGTGCTTTTGTTGTAATAAAAGGAAAAAAGTGTAATAGTTTGTATGTGTTACAGGGTACTAAAATGTCAATACAGTAGCTATTTATTCCTCTTCCACAATATCAGATTCAGACATTACCAAATTAAGGCATATGAGGTTGAGGACATACAAGCGAAAGAGGAATGGTTGTTTTAAGTAAAAGAGTTCATCTTTGTGGCCAGAGTACAAGTAAGATGAAATTTTGTTAACATTATATCTTCAAAAATTGGAAAAGGATGAGTTTCAATGCTACAATTCGCAGGACCAAGGATGCTTCAGACTACATTTATTCTGACCTTTTGGACACCTTCTCATGTTCTCATAAAGGGTGGATCTAGATACATGCCAACCTTTATTTGATGATCATTCCAAAAAGGTATAGGTTTATTTTTGGGTCAATGTCAAATATAACCATACATTTTATTCGAAAAATTTCACATACGACCACTCGGTTTTAAGAATATCTTATATGACAATGTAGTTTGTAGGCGTAATTCAAATATGATAAAGTCATCAACTTCCATTTAAAATCATTGACTAAGCTACTACTACTTTTAAATATTCCTAAACTACCTTGGAGATATCCCTTAAAACCATGGGGGAAGCACTCACGGACTTTCTTTGAAAACTTAACACATACAATGGCAATAAAGCAAGGCCAAATCAAAGAACAACCCACAAACAGCATTTTGGTATTTATGCAAATAATTACAAGAGGATTGCAATCAAGACTAGGCAACCAGCACAAAATGAAGTGTAAAAGCTTTGCAAAGAATTCATCAGTAGCATCGTCATTGAACCACGCCAACCTATCTATCTTAGATAGGCTACTATTCCAAACTAGATCCATTTGACTACGTACACCACTATTATCTAAGTAAAGATACAGGAGGAAATTTGTTAGAAGCAATACCAAGCAATCTCCATCAGAAGAAACAGAAAAAAGGGGTCTATGGCTGTATACATCTATTACTTCTACAGCTTGATCTTCTTCAACTCATCCAACCCACCTATGTGGATAGTTACCCCAAATAGTCAAGAATATCAGCAACTTCCCCTGGCAGATAATTAGCTTGCCTGACACATGCTTCCCTTGTTTCAATGGTGCCACAGCTGCAGCGCATAAATATTACGAGAGGCAGGTTGGTGAGGCAAGCACCCAATATATCAACAATCAAAATTTGCAAGAATTTCATAATTCAACTGTATCAGAAATGTTGAGGCCAACCTTACACATGGAATCAACTCTAATACCTTAGCAGGCCATTGAAGAGGGCAGCTCTGTTCTTCAATGATGGCAAGCATATTCTACTCCACAAATAGAATCAGCAAGCTTTTCTATTATTTTCAGATGATCTTCTCTTCAAAGGCTAATTTACAAAGATCCAAATCTAACCAATGTTTGTAAAGATCAATGTCTAGCCATAGGATGTGTTGGAAAATAGGGATTTGGCTGTGATACAGACGATTATTAGTAGATTTGATTAGCTGTAAATATGTGGCTGTGATACAGCTGATTATTAGTAGATTTGATTAGCTGTAAATAGTATGATTTGGTCAATGGTGTAAAATTGGAAAGCTAGTTATTAGCCAGCTATTGTAGAGAAATTTTCCTGTTTTGAGTTGTAATTTTCTCTATAAGAGGACCCTCATGTAAAGAATATAGAGTTAACACACAGAATATTATTCAGTTTCTTTTTCTTATATTGTATCAGAGCCGACTCTGATTCTACAAGCCTATCAAATTCTGTTTGTCCTTACTCTCCAAAATTTCCAAGCCAATACCTTCCTTTGCTCATCTTTCCTAATCAGCCATGTCTGACCTGTTGGGAAACAAACCTTATTTTCACAAAAATTCTCTTCAGGGGAAGAAAGAAGAAGTGGAAGAAAAATTTTGGGATCTATCCCCTGCTCCACTACCAAAAACTATTATGAATCCTACTCCTACTTCTTCCTCTCCAAATCCTATTACTATTTTTGAAAAACAAAGGAAAGTTTTGATAAAACCATTGAAAATCCTAATCAAAACATGTCAAACATGGATTTATCTTCAACAAAGGGGAGAAACACCACACACAGATCAAGAGAATCAAAATATTGAGCTTCTAATTTATACTCGGAAGAGACCTCACCAAAAGAGTCAAGGTCCACCAATGATTCTAGAACCGAGTCAATCTCCAACTCCAGGAATTACTCAGGATATCACAGGTAATCCTACTCCTAACTCAAATCCAATTCCTATCTCTAATGTGCCATCAGACTTGGATATTCCTATAGCCCTTAGAAAAGGAACCCAAATATGCACAAACTACCTCATTGCTAAATACTTATCTTATGAAAAGCTTTCCCATCACCATAGGGCCTTTTCCTGAAAAATCCCACACCTGTTTGTCCCTAGAAATATTAAGGAAGCCTTAAAAGATCCAAATTGGAAATTAGCAATTATGGAAGAGATGAATGCTCTGAGAAGAAGTGATACCTAGGAGATAGTGGACCTACCTAAAGAGAAAAGGATAATAGGTTGTAAATGGGTTTTCGCTGTGAAATGCAAAGCTGATGGTAGCATAGAAAGATACTAGGCGAGACTAGTTAGTAAAGGCTTTAGCCGGACCTATGGGATTGATTACCAGGAAATTTTTGTCCATGTTGCTAAGATAAACTCAATTCGAGTTTTGTTGTCTCAAGCTGTGAACTTTAATTGGCCCTTATATTAGTTGGACGTAAAGAATGTCTTCCTAAACGTAGATTTAGAAGAAGAAATCTACATGAGTCTACCTCCTAGATCTGAAAGGTGCCTTGAACCTAATAACGTGTGCAGGTTAAGAAAGTCCCCTATATGGCTTGAAACAATTTCCTAGAGCCTGGTTTGAGCCTTTCGGCAAAGCTGTAAAAAACTGTGGCTCCTATCAAAGTCAAGCCGACCATACAGTGTTCTACAAGCACAGCAAGGAAGGCAAGGTTGCAGTTCCAATTGTTTATGTGGAATATATATTTTTAACAGGTGATGATATTGAAGAATTGGAGAGGCTAAAAAAGAAGTTGGCAACTACTTTTGAGATCAAAGACTTGGGCACATTGAAATACTTCCTTGGAATGGAATTTCCTAGGTCCAAGGAAGGAATATTTGTCAACCAACGAAAATACATTCTCGATTTACTCAGCAAGACAGGCCTACTTGGGTGCAAACCAGCAGAAACTCCAATTGAACCCAACTTGAAGTTACAACCTGCCAAAGCTGAGGAAGTACAAAACAGAGAGCAGTATCAAAAACTAGTTGGGAGACTAATTGTCTCATACACATCCCAATATAGCATTTGTTGTCGGCATCATTAGCCAATTCATGCATTCACCCGAACCAGAACACTTCAATGCAGTCTATAGGATTCTAAGATACTTTAAAGGAAAACCTGGAAAGGGTTTGATATTTAAGAAACGTGGTCACCTACAAGTTGAAGCATACACCGATGCATATTGGGCAAGGAGCAATATTGACAAACAATCAACTTCTGCCTACTGCACATTTGTAAAAGGCAACCTTGTTACTTGACAAAGCAGAAAACAAAATTTTGTTGCTAAGAGTAGTGCTGAGGCAGAGTTCCGGGCAGTTGCTCATGAAATTTGTGAAGTTTTATGGATTAAGAGATTATTAGAGGACCTAAAAGTCTCCAATTCTTTGCCTATGAAAATTTATTGTCATAACAAAGCTGTAATTTCTACTGCTCATAATCATGTCCTCCACTACAGAACAAAACATGTGAAAGTAGATAAGCGCTTTATCAAGGAGAAGCTAGAATCTCGACTGATTTGCCTGCCATACATTCCTATAGCTGAACAAATTGCAGATGTGCTTAACAAGGGATTACTGAAGAAGCAGTTTGATGACTTAATTGGCAAGCTAGCTATGGAAGATGTCTTCAAACTAGCTTCAGGAGGAGTGTTGGAAAATAGGGATTTGGCTATGATACAGTTGATTATTAGTAGATTCGATTATCTATACATAGTACGATTTGGTCGATGGTGTAAAATAGGAAAGCTAGTTATTAGCCAAATATTGTAGGGAAATTTTACTGTTTTGAGTTGTAATTTTCTCTATAAGAGGAGCCTTATGGAAAGCATATAGAGTTAACACACAGAATATTATTCAGTTTCTTTTTTCTTATAGGATGTTTGCTATGTTTGTTGCATTTACTGGTCCTTTTATAACCCCCTTCTTCTCTATGAAGGTTACAAACTTAAGACCTTAATTCACACCATACATTAAAGATTCGATTGCATTTTGATTGTTGGGGGAATATGCAATTGCAATAGTGATGCTTCTGAGAGTCATCATGGGTCAAGCCCAACAATTAGGTGCCTCATTAGTTTCAAACTTCAAACCATGGACTTTGTAGCTATTGAACTAACCTATTCCCTTAGAACCTTGTGAGATGGTCAATTTCTTCAAAAGTTCCATCGAGAAGGCCAGTGTCTTATTCATACCCCACCATATCAATTTCTCTGCATTCATGTAGTAGTCTTTTGTGATTGGATCAACAGATTATTTAACTTGGGAGTGGATGGTTTTCGATATCCATTGTAGGATGTTGCTCTTGTTGGTGTGAACATTGCAATGGCGTATGGAATCGGGGAATGGAATGAGGGGTGTGCAACTTCTAAGGCAGATGTGGCACAGGATTAGGAAAATATTTTTGGGTTATTCAAGGATAGTTAAGGAAAGAAAGTCAGAAAATTTTAAATGGCCATTTTGGTCAATTTAATGGCTTTGTCATATTTGAAAAATGTCTACAAACTATGTTGTATCATCTAAAATATTCTTAAAACTATGTAATCATATTAGAAATTTTGGATAAAATATGCGGTCATATTTGAAATCAATCCTTCATTTTTAAAAGCAAAAAAGTAATGTTTTTGAAACTTTTAAAACAAGGAACGCTTGGATTAAAAAGGCAGACAAGCAAACAAGTGAAACAACTCAGAACAAATAATGGTTTAGAATTTTTGAAGGTAAATTTCACAAGTTTTGCCAACATAAGGGTATAAAATTCGTGAAAATTTTTTAAAAAAATGTAAGAAAAAAAAGGAAAAATGTATTAAAAAATGGGACAAAAAGGCCCGCATTTAGATTGAGAGACATCAATAACCCTACGGGGGTCAATTTCGGCCAAACTTGAGCCCATCAGCCATCTTCCACTAGCACTACTGGCCAAAACCACCATCACAGCCGTCACCACCATAATCCAACTCAATTTGCCATTAGCAGCATCTAGAGGGTGTAGCCACAACAGGCCACCGTCCATGCCACACTACTTGCCGGTACACACCCATGCATATCAGTCCCAAGACACCTAATGCATGCACCCATGTTGTCCACACGCTACATTGCCAACATATGATGCCATTCTAGCAAATGTAAGAGGCCAGAACAATTCGAGAAGGCTCCCAAAATGAATTAAAGAAACCGGCAACCAACAATGGACTGATGGTTCAAGAGACGAGAGAATTAGAAAAACAAAAGCAAGAAAAATAGTTAGGGATACAGATTTCATTACCCCAAGTTTTAAATTCACCACTCAAGGAAAACCACCAAGGGATACAGAATTTTTAAGAGGAAATTTGTTGAATATCATTCAAAAATTCAGATCCCTCATTACAGTCATGATAACATATATTTAAAGCCCCAAAATTGCAGAATCCCAAGAAAATAGACTTAATGATCTTCTTGAGCAGCGAACCCCCATTGGAAAAATACTCCTCCATTAACAAAACACAGCTATTCATGAACTAAAAATAGTACATCATAAATACTTAAGTTTCTGCAACTAATTAACTAAAAATAGCCAACTAATTACTGCTGGAATGGTTGAACCAGATTAAGTAGTCATGTGGGCTTGGACCATTCTTTAACACCTCATCATCAGCATACCACCCTATGCGCCCAACACTCACAAGCCACCAAGAGTTCACCCACATCTATGGCCCACGTGCATGTAATTAGACACTAACACATGTAGCCCACCTTTGCCAGAACTCATGCTTTATGCATTGGGTGTTTTAGAAGCCCTATTTTGCTGATTTTTGGCAAATTTTTACAAGATTTTACACAGATTCTATGTATTTCCTTCCCTTTAGCCATGAACACCCATTCAAATTCCCCATTAACACAATTCAATAGTAGCAGCTTAAAGAGCTCTTTAAATAGGAGAAAAACCTTTAGGAGGCCAGAGAAGAAAAGGCAAGGTCTAAAGTAAGTATGCTCATACGATGGGTCCATCTAGCTCTATAATGACTCCTTAGCAGTTTGGCCACCTAGGTTTATCCCTTTATCACAATAAAATCCTCCTTTTGCTGATTTAAGCTCCCAAATATGCGTAAAAAAACCTATTCTCTTCCAAAATTCTTGATGTCTCACAAATTGAAGAAGGATCTTTGAGCCCCACTCATTTGGTAGGATCCTTCATCCATATGAACAAGTCCAACTATTGGCCTCCTTGATCACCCGAATCTTGAATCTAATAGATTGCACAGCTTTTAGGGTAGACGGCTAGATTATAGCCAAATGATCATCTAGTGGATGGATAAGAATGATTTTCAAGGTGAACAGTCAAATTACCTTCAGATCATGATTTGACAATCGAATTGCTATCAAATCATGATACAATGATTAGGTCACACCCAAATACAACCAAATTGCAACCAAATCACGATTCAATGATCGGATCATACTCAAATCATTATCTAACAGCTGAATAGTACCTAGATCATAATCCAACAGTTAGATTAACCTGATCTTCAAGGTGAACAGTCAGTATCACCCAAATTGTGATCTAACCATTGGATCACACCCAAATCATGATCTAATAGCCGGATTGCATCCAAATCATGATCCAACGATCAAATTGACCCAATCTTCAAGGTTAACAGTTGGAATTTTCCAGATTGTGATTTAACCATCAAATTGCATCCAACCTCTCTGGGCATACCTAGTGAGCTACACACTCTAGCTTTTGGTATCAGAGCCTTGTTTATGTGCAAAACATGACAAGACCTAATAAAAATAATAGATTAAAAAGTCTTAATAGAATTTGGAATTAGAAATCAATTTGAACGATCTAGTCAAACTCAAAACGAGGAAAGCTCTCAAAATCCTCAAGAAGTTTCTAGTGTATGAAAAACTCGTCAGTATTGAGATATAATGAGGAATGTCCTCCTAACCCCACTAAATTTGTATCAAGGATTAGAAATGCCGAACAAAATTTTACTCAAATCCTTAATAAGGAGAAATAAGCCAAAGAAGAATTAAAAGAATCCAACAAGATTTATGAAATAGACTCAATGAAATAAAAGAGACTCTTAGGCAAAAGGCGAAAAGATAAGCCGAATCTTCTAAGTCTATTAAGGACATAATGAGGCTTTTAGGTGGAACCTTTGGAACTTCTATAGAACAAGCCTATAAAAGACTTACCTCAGAGATGGATATTGAACCATTAGAGAAGTGGCCAACTAACACCAAGAAGTCTCTCTTAAAGACAAGGATATGGCAATAATAAGCCAGATTATCTTCAGAGAGTACCATCATGGTTTATACCTAGAGATGCAAAGATGGAGCAAGTATCTCTTCAAGATACGTATCTAAACATTGGTTGCCAAAGAGATACAAAAAGAACCAAAGAAGCTTGCACAAATCAAGCTCGAATTAGTATTCTACCTAAAAAGGATTGGACTGTAGGAAAGCTAAGATCTATCTAGCAACAAGTCTATAAAGAATAGCCCAAAGGTTTTGGGTTGAACTGAGCAGAAGATTTCCTCTAGAAAGAAAAATTGAAGAAAACACTCGGAGGCTTGAGGAAGTGATTCCCATTTTTGTGGAAATTCTAGAAAGGAATTTGCAGGTCTAATAAGCATAAATATTGATGGATATTAGAGGCAGCAGACCAAGGAAGCCTTAGTGAAACTTGACTTTTGTAATATGTGCAAATTTGAGGATTATTTTGTGAGTTTAAAGAATGATATTACCAGTAGAGCTTTAACAATCAAAAATTTGCACTTGGTATATTTTGGGAGCAACAGCCGAAGTAGTAAGATACTGCATTAGGTTGTACTGCATGGAGAGAAAGTTATCTAAAGGCATAAGCCAAATGTCAGTTGTTAGGGAATTGTGACATGAGAGAAATACTAAAGGCGGACAGATTAATCCGCATCAGCTCCCAATTCCAACCAGAGGCATGGTTTAAGTTTACCATGAGTCTGTGTGGTTCTACACAATTCTACGTGGAACCAGTACCGCTATAAAATTCCTAATAGGAGTAAAGCACGTATATGTTTGCAGTCAAGAAACCTCATTTAATCACGATTGTCCCAACATATGACACCAACCCTTTTACGCACCAACTCAAACTCAGTTATAAATATAGCAAGTATGCATGCTTTCACATAAGATCTCTATTTCTTATAACCACTACTAAGGTCACTTACTGACTTGAACATCAAAGTGTCCGCGTCGAGAGCACCCCGGCACCCTCAAACATTTTCTCTGCCTTGCAGGATCTTTAAACAAGATTCTCAGAGAGCAATTCGGGAAAGGCCCAAACACCAGTTAAACTAATTTTCAAAAGATATGGTTGTGCAAAACCTATAATAGAAAAATCAAAACTATGCACAAGAGGATCATGTCAAAAACTAGAAAAAATAAGCGACGATGGACTCCAATTGTTCAATAAAAGGGAAGAAAATGTCTAGAAAAGCAATATTAGAAACCCCTTAGAACAACGGATGAAAGGAGGCAAGCTTTCAAAGAGAAATATGGGCGAGAACCCAAATGTCCAAAGGGAAAGTCATTGTCTCAATGTAAATGTTGTTGCTTAAGCAGGAAACCAGCTTAGAACCCTACAACATATACAAAAAAGAATGAAAGGCAACCACAATTAAAATCCTTGCTTTGTACCCAAGGAAAGGTTTATTTTGAACCCATTTGAGGAGAAAAGAACAATACTGAAGACGAAGATCTTTTCGAAGTATAATCAAAATATTCTTAATATAAAGAATCTGATTTAGAAAAGGAAGAGGATGATTATGTATCATCAATATTTCAAAAATTTCAAGAAATAAGGATATTCATGATGAACGTTGAACCTATGTTGGGCTTATTAAAGTTATCAAAGGAAGAAGATAGAATGATTCATAAGGTGAATGAATCAAAAGTACATTTAGCTACATCTTCTTAAGATTATTACAAATGGAAGATGTCGGTGATAAACCTATCAGATATTTATTAGAAAAGTTAGATTCCAAATCAAGAAACCATTGAAGTATTTGAGACGGGAGCAACAACTGACGTAGCCATCACCAACAAAGGGCAACTTTTGATTTCCCTAATCAAAATAGATCACATAAGAGAAGCCTAGCTTTTCTATATATCCATACCGATGAATTCTCCATACACTACAAATATTTTGAGGATTTTGAAAGCTTTCCTCATTTCTAGTCAATTTAGATCGCTCAAATATATTTCTAATTCCCAAAATTCTATTAGAACCTTCTGATCAATCATCTTTATCAGATCCTGCCATGTTTTACAAATAAACAAGGCTCTAATACAAAAAGCCAGAGTGTGCAGCTCACTTGGTATGTGCAAAGTGGCTTGGCAATCTCAGTGGAGTAGAGGAGAGCAAAAATTTAGGTTTCAAAGGAAATTAATCACTAGTCGAAGTGCTATAGTAAACAAAAGTAAATGTAGCCTTTCGTATCTTCTTTGTTGGGCTTCTCTTCATTCTTTACTTTGTCGGATATTTTCTTCAATTTGCCTTTCTTTTTCTAAAGTTTCCGGTATTTATTTTTCCTCTTCTTTAGCAATATTATGAGATCTATTCGAGTATATCTTTAGCCTGAACAATTATGTCGTATATGTTTTTGTTGAGTTCTTCTTCAACATAACCTAATTTATGTGTTGATTTAGTAAGATATCTTTTAATTGGTTTCAACCTTTATCTTTCTAAGTTTAATTTTCAATGTTGTTCTAAGTATGGTATCAACATTATATTAGCACAACAAAAACAAAAGGTAGCTAAAGAAATTAAAAACACACCTTCTAGATTTACAAATTAGTAAGAGGATTACCACGCTAGTTGTGGTTGAAAATCACAAATAAAGAAGTATGAGAGTATTGCTGCTAGCTCAAAATGAAGAAAGGACCGGCCTACTCCCTGAGACAAGAAGTAAAGCTACTATTTATATAGGAAAGATTAAAAAGAGAGGAGACGTGAACGTCTCTGGGTCACACAAGTATAACTAAAAACAATAATGAAAGTAACATACCGCGAAAAAGGAAAAAAAAATAAGGATGGGTGTCTTTAGACTATTTTATCTCACCACACATTATTGGCATCATATGCTTCTTACACGTTGAAGATTCCTACAAGCGGTGTTTGTCAATAAGCTTTTTAACAGTGTTGTTGAGTGTCATCATGTGTTATCACTAAAACTTGCTAACGCATGGGTGATTCCTCCTTCCTAGTCAAAGCCAGTGGTCTCTGTGTCCATTAGAGCATCAATGGTGGATATAGAATCTTGTGTGATAATGCGAGAGATCTGTGGCCACTCTTTCTAGATAGCTCACGGATAGTTCTAAGGAGAACAAATCCGATCAACAAACATATCAATTTCATCCGCATAAGCACTTCCAATTTCTGCAGTATTAGATAGATATTGCTTTAGAATCACAGTTAAAATATTTTTCACCAAGGATCATATCTAATCATTTTAACTAAGGATGGATTCTTTCTTGCTTGTAGTATATGGAGAATTATAGTAATAATCTTTGTGCATGAAAGTATGTATTTATTAATACTAAAAGACTTCCATTATCCCGGTTGTCAACTATTCAATCAAAGTCAAGTGACACTTCTTCTCCTAGATTCAGAATCCATAACTAGAAATTAGGAAATTCTCGTTCTTTTTTTGCTTTCCATCTTGGAGACACTTCTATTATTTCTATTACTTTGCGAATACCGTAACATAGGAGTAGTAGCAAATATCTGACTGTCTCAAGTAGCAAAGTTAGTTGTTCCTGAACCTAATAGTCAATGCAAATATAATCAACCATTCTATGCTGCAATGGAATAGTCCAATGCATTCTATTGAACAATTCTCCTGATACACGGATATATGAATACCCTTGAACATCATAGACATAGTCATTCCATTCAAGGTATTGTTTAATCAACATTTGTTTTTCAAATAGGGGAGTTTCCGATGTTATTTCTTTTACAGACTCCTACACTATCTCATGTACCAACTTTTGCTTAGACTGCATGTTTTCAAGCTTAACTAATAAATTCATTAGTTGAGATTCTCATTCTTAAGCTTTCTTTTCAAGCTCTCGAGATTTCTCCTCAAGCTATTCAACCAAGGTTCCTATCCCTAGTCCTGCAAGAAAAGCTTGATGAAAAATGCATTTGCTCACACTGAAATAATTGTTGTTCATTACTACAAAGAGCATTTCAAATAACTCTTTAGCTTGATCACTCAAGGATAGTTTTACTAATTCTACCAAGTTCACCATCATTGGATTATGAATCACATACCCTTCCATATCTTTGCTTATACTGGGCATTTCATCGTGTTCAATGTGAACCGTAGGCATGATATTGCAAGATTGATTTTTATTGTGGCTTTTACCTCACTCCTCTTCTTGTGGAAAAGCTGAACTTTCTAGGTGTTTGCCCTTAGCCTTCTTATTCCAACTAACTTTATTTATAGAAGGTAACAAAGCTCCGAAAGCTTCTCGCTTAGCTTTTCCTTTAGTCACCTTCTTATCTAGACATTGGCTTGCATAATGCCCTTCTTGCTTACAAATCAAACATTTGAGCAAGGGTTTTTCTTCTTTTGTTTTGCTTTCATATAATTCTTTTTTCTGCTTGAGCCAATAGCTTTTTCATCTTCACGATCATCTGCTCTTTTAATTGATTTGGACAATTTTTCTTTAAGTGCCCTGTCCACTTCCACCTTCAGTAGAAAGTTGAAAATGGCATCATTCTCTTTTCCTGCTTAGCAAAGTCCCGCAAGCCCTCTAATTAGAGACTTAGCAATTATGTTTAAAGAATTTTTAATTTGTTCAATCTCAAATCCGTAATATACTAACTTTTGTTGCCATCTAA
This sequence comes from Pouteria campechiana, assembly GCA_036873735.1. NCBI lineage: Eukaryota > Viridiplantae > Streptophyta > Magnoliopsida > Ericales > Sapotaceae > Pouteria > Pouteria campechiana. The sequence goes on from JAYJMB010051068.1 coordinate 12,918, forward strand.
CTAGCTTAACCAAAAATTTTGGTTCGAAAGCAACAAACAATTCATTGGCCTTAATTGCCTAAATTATCGAGTACACTTTTTCCTCATGAATCGGCCAATTTATCTCAGATCCTTTAAAAGTATCACTCCAGTATTTATTGATGTCTTCTTTTATTGAGCATTTTTCTTTTCTTACTTTTAAAATACATCCTCAATAAAATTTTGAAGCATCTACTTTTAAGATCAGATAATCTCCTTGTTCTGGCAAGCAAAGTATAAGGAGATCCTTTATCTGACTCCTGATTTTTCTGATCAACATTGTGTCTTTTTTTGTCCATTTCCATGAAACTTTATGTTTTTTTATGCAACAATTTTGTTAATGCTGCTAGATTTTTAACAAACATTCTAGCATAATTGAAGATTCCTAGAAACATTTGTGATCGTTTTCGATCCTCTAACTTATCTAAAAATTCTTTTATTGATTCAGCAATGTGAGGTTGTAATCCTTCTTTTTTCCTTTCAATTTCTAATTCAAACAAATTGATTTTTGTTTGCATCTACTTTTTTGTTAGATAGTCTCATGCCTTCCTTAAGAAAGACATCAGCCACTTTTTCTAAGTGACTAACATGTTTTTCCTGTGTTTTAATAACACAAGAACATCATCAATATAAACCAATACAAAATCTCTAAATTCAATAAATGTTTGGTCTATCCTTCTTTGGAAAATTCTCGATGCATTTTTTAAACCAAATGGCATAACTAACCATTCATATAAACCTATTGGGCATCCAAAAGCAGTTAGTTATATGTTATTTGGATGCATCTGAATTTGCCAATATCCTGACTTTACATTGAATTTGGAATATACTATTGGATTTTTCTTCCTAATCCAATTCCTCCTAAGTTCTTGATTAGGTAGATTATATCCATCATCCTTAGTGACATTATTTAGCTCTTTATAGTCTATACCCATCCTTGTCTTTCTTCTAGCTTTCTCACCATGGTTTGGAACCATAAAAGTTGTGCTTCTGTACTCACTATTACTTGGATGAATCAATTTCAAATTTTCCAATTCAAGTATCTACTTTTCAGCTTCTTCTATCATTTCCATAGTATATTTTATTTCACGGCTCCTAATTATAATTTCAGGGTTCTTCAGTTCTAAGAAAGCCTCAACTTTGCATTTTTCTATAAGCGCCTAAGGGTTTTCCTTAAAATTATCTCAAAGCATTTCTTTGATATGGTCACTTGCTCCAATCTTTTCTTAGTATTATTGGTTCATTTCAACCTTCCCATCTTCCTCCTTTTCTCTAAGCATTGCGAAAATATCATTTGTGTAGTAGAGACTTAATTTCTTCTTCTATCTCCATTTTCAGGATAGAACTTGACACTTAGGCATTTTATGCCCCCCTATTGAAATATGATCAATTTTTTAGATAAAAAGCTTATTCTCTGATTGACGTTTCAAGAATGCATTTCCCAAGGTATTTTTTCTAATAAATTATTCATACAAAGTAGGATATTAATTATGAACAATTTATCTTGAATTTTCATCTTAGCTTGTGTTAGCCTTCAAGCCATTTGCTAACCCAATTAGGGTATTGGCAGAATTTCTTTCCACCTCTCTTGAGAGAGAATTTCCTTTTTACTATGCAAAAGCTACTCCTAGGTCAACTAGGGCTATTCCCTCAATTCCTGCAATGTTAACCTTAATCTCTATGGTTATTAGAAAGTCTACTAATACATTTCAATATTTGGAAGTTTCTATAAGGTTAGCACATTAAGTTTTTATCGTCCTCATAAATTGGCACATCAATCTTCTGCAATCCCACTATTTTCCTTGAATCTGTGGATAGTGTGCTAGAAGATGTAACGGTCCACCTTCTTCTTTTATAAGGATCTTCTCTTTTTATCAACCCTTCTTTTAGAATCACTCACCTATGGTGTACTATCTTCAACTAACAAACTATTTCTAGTTTGTCTAATGTCGAAGGATTCTAACATCTATTGATTATGAGCTTGGTCATAAAACACCCAATTCCAAGGCAAAGACAACTGCTTTAAATGAACTACTGTAGAAGTTATGCTTTTAACAAGCTCTCCTGACTCAAACAGTTCAAGGTAATGTTGGTCTCCTTTTACAACAGGTATGCATATTGTATAATCAAACAAACTTTCTACACTAGATTTTAATTACACTTCGTTTTCCAAGGTAACCATGTTTCAACCATTTATTCCTGTAAACTCTTAAGACTCAATGTTTTAGAAAAATATTAGAGTCTTTAAGATTTATACTCAACTTAGGCCATCCCTTGAACCAAATTGGTCCTTTATACAAGTTGGCTCTAACTCCTCCAAGTAACAATTTATCAAATTAGCATGTAGAACTCGCATCTGATGTTGCTGCCAATATTGGTAAATCTACTTCTTCTCAAACTAAAAGAGAAATTCCCAGTTGCTCCATCCATATTTAATAAAAATTTTCTTTCTTTTAAGGGCTTCTGTTATTTTATCCATTTTGATTAGAGAAATCAAAAACTATCCTTTATCAGTGATGGCTACCTTTGTTATTGCTTTCATCTCAAATGCTTTGATGGTTTCTTGATATGGAATCCAACTTTTCTGATATTCCGATCAACAAACATATTGACTTCATACACATTAAGCACTTCAAATATCTGTAGCGTTAGATAGATTTTCTTTGGATCATAGCTAAAACATTTTTTTACGAAAGATTATATCCAATCATTTTAACTAAGAACGAATCATCTCTTGTCTGCAGTACATGGAGAATCATAGTAATAATCTTTGTGCATGAAAGTATGTTTTATTATTATTAAAAGTCTTTCATTGTCCGGGCTACTATTTAGCTGTTCAATCGAAGTCAAGTGAGACTTCTTCTTTTGGATTCAGAATCCATAACTGGAAACTAGGAAATTTTTCATTCCTTCTTTGTTTTCCATCTTAGAGACGCTATTATTAATTATGTTGCTTTGCAAATATCATAACTTAGGAATAATAACAAATATCTTATAGCAAAGTTAGTTATACCTAATTCTGATGGTCAATGCAAATATAAAAAACCATTCTATGCTGCAATGGAATAGTTCAATCCATTCTATTGAAATCTAGGAGAAGTTTCACTCGACTTTGATCAAACAGCTAAATGACAACCTGGACAATGAAAGACTTTCAATAATAATAAACACATACTTTAATGTACAAAGATTATTACTATGATTCTCCATGTATTATAGACAAGAGAGGATCCATCATTAATTAAAATGACCGAAAAAGATCCTTCATAAAAAAATGTTTTAGCTGTGAATCCAAAGCAGTATCTATCTAACGTTGCTAAAATTAGAAGTGCTCATGCATATGAAGTTGATATGTTTGTTAACTGGATCCGCACTTCTCAGAACCATCTGCAAGTCATCCAAAAAGAGTAGCCAAAGATCTCCTACATTATCACACTAGATCCTATCACCACTATTAATGCTCTATTGATTATAAAGACCGCTAGCTCCAGCTAAACAATTAGGACTCAACCACGCATTAGCAAGTTCTGATGCCAACATATAACAACACTCGACAACACTATTAACAAGTGTGATGACAAACATCACTTACAAGAATCTTCCATGTGTAAGAAGTATATAGTATCGACAATATACAATGGAATAAAACAGTCTAAAAACACTCATCCTTATCTTTCTTGTTCTTGTTTCATTATACGTTACTTTCATTATTGCAATGGATCCTCTCTTTCCATCCAATTTGTTTGTGTTCATTATGGTTACAAGAGATGGTTAGAAATCCTTTATTTTTGCAACCCAATCGATCTTTTGACTTTAGAAGAAAGCCTCTTTATCAGTATACCATTTCTTCTACACACTCGTCTTCACTCCATACTCTACAATAGAGAAAGAATGGTTAATAGTTAGGATTCATGAAAAAAAAAAGGAATTGATGATCTACTCATAGGAGAATTCTTTCCCGTATTAGGCACTAATCCATTTTTAACATCTAATTAAAGCAAGTAATCATTCAAATTATGAACCGAAGCTCGTTGCTTTTGGTTTCCTTAACATTGAAGCCTTTAAAGCTCTATCCATTTATTCATGCGACCCAACTGTGAATTGATTTGGTATCGTTACAAAAAACAAAACAAGATTTTGTACCGCCCTGGTTAAGGATGAATTATTCCCAGAGCTCTCCATTGATACGACATGCTGTTTTTTCCATTCATTCCCCTTCAGGATCAGTCGTGGTCTTACAAACTCTACCAATGGTATGGAAGAATCTGTTGCTTCATCCAAATGTGTAAAAGATCATAGCCGCACTTAAAAACCGAATACTCTGTCGCTGAGTTAGCAACCCGTGTAAATATGGTATGTAGACACCATCTATATAAAAAAAAATAAAACAAAGAGATTGGATTGTTTTACCCAAGCAAATTTACTTTTACTCGTGTGACTTAAAGACGTCCACGTCTCCTCTCTCTTTGTAATCTTTCCCTTATAAATAGAAGCTTCACTTCTTCTCTCTGGAAGTAAGTCAATTCTCTCTTCATTTTGAGCATTAAAATCAACAATTTCACACTTCTTCATTGTGATTCTCGACCACAGCCAGCCTAGTTGTCCACTTACAAGTTTGCAAACCCATAAGATGTGTTTTCAGTTTCTTTTTGTTGTTTTTATTTTTCTTGTACTAATATAATGTTGATGTCATGCCTGGACCAACATTGAAAATTAAACTCCAAAAGATCAAGGTTTAAAGCAATTGAAAGATATCTTACTAAGTCAACAAATAACTTAGATTATGCTGAAGAAGAACTCAGTAGAAGCATATATGACATAATTGTTCAGGTTAAAAACATACTCGAACAATTATCGCATAGGATTGCTTAATAAGAAAAAAAATAGCAGAAGTTTTAAAAAGGGAAAGAGAAATTGAAAAAAATATCCAACAAGCTAAAGAACGAAGAAAAGCCCGACAAAGAAGATACGAAAGAGTTGCAGCTATTTCAGTTTACAATAGCACCTAAGATAATGATTAATTTCCTCTTAAACTTAAATTTTTGCTCTCGGCTCCTCTGAGAGTGCCAAGCTACTTTAGGCATACTAGTGAGTTGTGCCCTCTATCTTTTACATCTAGATCCTGATTCAATGGTCAAATTATTCTCAGATCATCAAAATGCACTATGATGATCCAAAGGTTGAATCAATAGGATTTTTTTTATCCATCTTAGGATCAAAGGCAAAGATTACACCAATTTCAATCAAACTATCAACACAACCCAGTTATATGGTTTCTCATGAGTTGAACAGCAAACCACCCGCTCTTGGCATCTTATGAATTAAATGGAGAGCACTGCCGCCACCATCTTAATCAAATAGCTAAATAGCCCTGCTCTAAATATCTGACATCTCACAAGTCACATAGAGAAATGGCCACACTCTAGACATCTCACTGGTTAAATGAAGATGAATTAACCAAGTAAATTATTGACTAGTCACCCAGTTCTTTTGGTATCCAACAAAATAGAATAAGAAAACCAGCCCATCTTTGTGTCAATTTCCTATGGGCACTATGAAAGCAGAAATGACCAGTTCTTATGATTTCCAATAAGATAAAGCAGAAAAAGCAACCACGTTCTTACAATATTCAACAGGATAAGAGTGGAAAATTGGCTTTATTTTTTTCAGATTCTCATACAGATTTTGCAACATAAAAACAACACAAAAGGTTTCTAAGAGGATAGAGCATGAAACCAAAGATCTAAGCAAGGCTACAAGTATCGAAATTATCAAATATTATTGTCTCCTCAATGCATATACTTTTCCTTTTAATCAAAGGTGTTCTTTTTGGACATATAATGAATGATCGCGCTGTGAATAGAGTTATACGAACAATTTAATTTTCTCATAAGTCAAAAGCATTTGATTAATCAGATAAGTTGTGTCATTTATTTAAAAAACACAATTAAACAGCATATGAAGAAAAGGCTTTTAGAAAGAGCCCTTTGCATGCACTCTAATGCTCTCTTGTCAAATGAATTTTGGGCAATGGTGGCTTCTAAAGCTCGTTATTTAGCAAGCCATTCTGCCTCCAAAACTATTGATCTGAAGATTTTAGAGGAAGTATGGTCCAATAATCCTACCAATTCTTGTAAATTAATAATACTTAAATGTTCAACATATATGCATGTGAATGATGGAAAATTAAAGCCTAGAGCCAAAAAGTATATTTTTCTAAGCTATTCATCCAGGGTAAAGGGATATAGATTGTGTTTTCCTAATCCCAAGTCACCTAAATTTATTATTAGCAAACATGTTACTTTTCATGAATTAGTTATGCTTCATTTGATAGAGTATTTTGTTCCTTCTTATGCAAATCAAATGAAAAGTACAAAGAAGTAGATGGAGCTAGAGGTTAACAATTCATCTTTTCAGCAACAAAGTTCTTCTTCCTCTCAACTCAATTAAGTAGAGGTGCCTAACTATACTTAAGAGGAAGAAACACTATAAGACGAACCATATTCCATCGCAATAGGAAATGGAGGCAGACAAATTAAACCACCTAAAAGATATTCTAATGAAAGTTTGATTGCTTAGCGTGTCAGTAATAAAGAGGATTGATGGTAATAATGATCCTTCTACATTTTCTAATACTATTTCTTGTAAAAATTCTGCTAATTATATGGTGGCTATGAATGATGAGAAGGAATCTCTTAATATAAACCAGAATTGAAAGTTAGAGAAACCTCCTAAAGGTAAGAAGATTGTAGGGTCCAAGTGGGTTTTCAGAAAGAAAGAATGTATTCCAAAAGCTAAAGACGCTAGATACAAACCATGGTGTCTAAAGGCTACAATTAGGCACAGGATGTTGACTTTAATGATGCTTTTTCAATTGTTCTTAAACACAATGCTCTTTGTGTTTTGTTATCTTTGGTTGTTATGCATGATTTGGAACTAGAACAACTAGGCATTAAAACTACCTTCTTAAATGGTTGACTTAAATAGAAGATTTATATGCATTAGCCTAAAGTATTTGTGATTGGGCAATGAAGATCACGTTTGCTTGTTGAAGAAATGTTTATATGGACTCAAACAATCTCCTAGGTAATGGTACAAGTGGCTTCATTCTTTTATGGTGAGTCATGGTCAATATAGAATTAAAGGGATAATTGTATTTATTTCAGAAAGCTTGAGGATAGATCATTTATTCATCTATTTGCTTTATGCGGATGATATACTTATTCCAACTAAAGTTAAATCTAACAACAGGTTATAAACTTGTTTAAATGATGAAGTTGAGATGAAAAATTTAGGAGTAACAAAAAATATTATTGGGATAAAGATTTGCAATGATAAAAAAAAAAAAAAAAAAAAAGCAATCGAGGTGTATCTGACACAACAGAAATACATTTATAAAGCTTTAGAATTTAGATCATTTTGGTATGAAAGAAGCTAAGCCCTTAAGTACTCCTTTTGCTATTTACTATAAGCTTTATGTTGCTATGCCACCACAGTCAGTTGAAGAGAAAGTACATATCATATCATTTCATCCCTTTCCTCCAATTTTCCTAATTGTAATTTTTCAAACTCTTTTCCACCTCATTTTTCAGTTCCCAAACAGGTGCATATTTCAATCAATGAGATAATTGTTTGGTTAGAAAGTATAGGAAAGAAATGGAAATGGCATCAGCAACATATAAAATAATGTCAATTATAAAATCAATAAAGTTAAAATAAATACAAGGCAATGATTGGAAATATAGGTAATGATGAGAAAAAGAAGAGTTATCATAGTAGATAAATATCAAACCATCTTTGGAAAATGGAATTTTCCTTTGGAATCCTTTCCAATCATTTCCTATAGTATCAACCAATCAGCCCCCAAGAGTCTAAAAGAATTTCTAGACAGGTAAAAAAGGGAAAGAAAAGATATTTACCCTACTTTTCCGCATCTACCCTATCTTATTCATCATCAACTTCATGTTTTTTACAACATACCATATTTATTTTATCTTTATCAATTAGGATATGTTTGGATAGTGGAAAACATAAAAAGGAAAAAGAGATGGAAATATAAATGATGTTAATAAATAGAAGGTGATGTCAGTCATAAAATAACTAAATATGATAGATGTAGGGTATTATTAAGAAAAAGGTATGGATGCAAGGGATAAGAGTTTTACGTAAACATCACATTAATTTATTATTTACATTTTCATTACATTTACCTGGTCATTTACATTTACCCAAAGACATCTTTACTTCCATGATATCATTTTCACACTTATTGGCATCATATCCTCCCATCCCATGGATAAACAATACATCATCCTATCCAAACAGCCACAGGGGATATTACCAAATCACAGTTTTGATGTCAAACCATAGATAAAATCTTGCTGAATCAGTAGGAAATAAAATTAAAACAAGCATCCATGCTATTGACAAAATGTTTGATGCTCGATATAAATGAACAGATTATTCAAGTAAGAAAAACTAAGGAAGAATTCCTTGTTGAACTGCATGGTAGAAACATTTAAACAAAAGAATCAGGCATAATTTCAAGGCACATACTTTAGAAGCAGCAGATGCTTGCCATCGCTGAATTTCACGTAGACGACTCATCTCCAAGTCCAGAACTTGATAAGTCTCCAAGTACAAATCTGCTTGGCTTTGCTTCATAGACTCAGGCAACTGCATCATCATTATTAGTATTTGCTATCATTATATGAGACACTTATTTGCAGCATGAAGAAAAATAGGGACTGCTCAACCATGAGTGACCTTTTTAAGGTCCTAAAGGAGCTCAATAACTATCTTTTACAGCCATTTTGCAGCATGAAACATTTTTAGTGGTTTGAGATACCCAAAATAATTGGGCTGAGCTTCATTAAATATTTTGAATCACCAATACTTTCCCAAATCATCCAGTGCCCTCTTATTCATGGAATGTGAAGCCTTGGAACGAAGAAGAATCATGCACCTGGGATGATGCCTTCATTGCATGCATGTAGTGTTTAGTTGGAAAAGAATTTCCACAGGTAATCATGGTCACATGGAGCTGTTTCAAAGAAAATTAGAGTACCAACAGATGATTCAAGGAAATCCAGAGATGCCTGTTTTTTAACCGGAGAAATTAAGGCAACCTAAAGTCTGTCTTTTCTTTCTTTTCATTGTGTACTTTTTAAGGCAATACAAAAGAAATTTTTTATTTTTTCTTGTGTGTAAAGAGAGTAGGGGGAGGTGTGGCTTGATTCATGGTGATCTTTTCTTTCTTTTCAGACAATCATAAACAAGAATAGTAGAACAGCATTAATTAGAAGTATCTGAAAACCAAGGACATACATGTCAAATAAGAGGTTCTGTAAACAGCGATATTAATGCCAAATTAGAGCCAATAACTGACCTGAGGAAGAGCTTTGACACAGCTGCGATATGTGTAAAGAACAGAAGCCATCTCCTTCCCCTCTTGAATTAAGGTGTTCTGGACAAGTTGCAGCATAAGATCAGAGAATTATCAGATAGTTTGACAAAAAGCCCAAGAGGAAAAGGATTTTTAAAAAAAATGCAGGATGCAAGAAATGCTCTTTAATGTAAGGTGCAGTAATGGAAAAATAGGGAAATTTAAGTGACAGTTCATATGCCTCCCTTAAGATGATGTCAGAAATAAACAGGAACAAATGTAGTCTTCTAGTAAGCTATGCTATATAGGAAAAGATATATTATGCAAATGTAAATAGCAGCTCCAATACACCAAACAAGATATCACATTTGTCACCGAGATTAATGACAAGAGACAGATGATTAGCATAATACCAGCTGATTGATGGCTTTTGTGTCTTCCACTAGAGACAGGCGGTATGCAGAAACATCACCATACTCTGTAAAAAGCAATATGTAGTCATGAACAAGATAGAATTATACAAGTAAAATATACATTGATAGAGTTCTTAGGGATATAAATTACACAGCTATAATGAAACCTCAGTTACTGGCATAAACTGAGGGGAACATGATACAGAAATTATGGGAAGGAAACCATTGAGAATTGTCTATTTCACTAAGAAAATGTGTTGAAATTGCCATCCTCTGACCTTTCCGGCCTTTGATACAACTTCAAACAGTAAATCATATTTCCACCAGTTTTTACCATTCAAAATGTCACAACCAACAAAAACTTCACCCTCCACAAGTTACATTTCAACAAAATGGTTTATTTGCTAAGGAAAAAAAAGGGAGTTATCATCTTTGCATATATTTTCTGAACAAAGTAATGATCACATGAAAGAAATTCTCTTTGCTTTCCTTCATTCTCCTTGGTCTTCCCTTAATTCAAAAATGAGCTTAGGTTTCTGCTAACATTTTTTCTTTAACAAGTTAAAATAAGTACTGAATGTGTCAATTGGCAGCTGCCAATCTAGACAACTGAAGGAGCTTGATTTCCTTTACAAAAATTTGAGGCCATCAGACAGGCAAGTTTCAGAAAGCAAACTCTTCCCACAAACCATTACCCTGACTGGTTGAATTGAAAGGATTAGCAAGGAAAGGAAATGGAAAAAAATGATAGCGGCAATAAGGTTAAAATATATGAGGGTTAAAGATTGAAAATATAAATAATGATGAGAAAAGGTAGTATTGTTATGGAATGTATACATCAAATCAATCCTTGGAAAATGGACTTTGCTTTCCTTCCCTTTCCTTTCCAACCCAGGGACCAATCAGACTTTCCCAAATGTTCCAGCTTTGCTAGCACCATTTGCAAGAAGCAAATATTATGTAAATTGACTTGGGTGATAGGGTAATACTGTTATACCATTTTACTAGATCTTCCTCAGGATCTATGCATTCTTGCTCCATTTACTAATAAGTAAAAGGGTAGCAATGGCTAAGGAATCAGCACAAAGGAATAAACCAAAAACTAAGTACTCAGGTGAGAACCATTTCCACAGAACCTCACCCATAATGTTGCATTGATAACAGAGTTATACTTCTTTCTTTCACCCATAATTTTGCATTCATATCAGATCTATGCTAATGGATGATAAATCTGCCAAAGCTTAGAAAAGGGAAATGCATACCAATTGGACTGCTGGTTGCATGTCTTTCAGTTGATAGCAAAACACCTAGCCCTTGAACATCTGGTTGATCATCCTGAAAGATGAAGTGTTTCAAGAAAAGTAATCTTCAGGTCCATATTATTGTACTATTAAGAAGATGTTTCAAGAAAAGTATAGAAACATGCAATTTTTTCTCAAGTCAAACCTGAGACATTGTATACACTACATTGTATACACTACCCATTTCCAATTCCACACTCCACGGGTACCCTAGACTTTATCAGTCAAGCGGTGGGGAAAGATGGGTCATGTCTAGAGAATCACATTAAAACCACCTACAGCAAGCAGTAAAGCCATATTTGAATACATCAAGTTGACTTGGTTGTGTAGCAGGCTTATGTAATTAGCTTTTCATAAACTCATAAGCGTACTAAATGGGCCCATGCAATGCATTAACATATGATAACTTTGTAGCCAAAAAATATATTAATTTGTGAATCAGCTAAGCGACACTGAAGTCTATTAGCTGGATGGGACTCATCTTGCACTTGAATGACCCTTCTTCCAGGCCAGACGAGTGGTCAGAAAGGCCAGGGTTGTCCACATGCAAACTTTCTAGCCAAAAATTATATTAATTCGTGAACTGGGTGAGCAACTCTGCAGTCTGACAGCTGGATGGGACTCATCCTGCACCGATAGCAAAGCAGCCTGCTATTTGTATGACTCTTCTTACAGGTCAGATGAGAGGTCAGAAAGGCCAGGGCAGTTTAAGGTGCCTCCCTTGATATGGACCAGTTCAAGTTGAAGGACACAAGAAAGCAAGAGAAAGGCAAAGACGAATGTAGAAAGAGAATACTCAAATCAAGTATATGGCGGTTAATTTAGGACATGGTCCAGGAAAAAGTGGATTGGAATGGGAAATTGCTGCAGTGAACCCCAATTAGTTGAGGAAAAAGTATTGATGATGACAATGATAATTTAAACCCATGAATAACACACAAAATCAATGTATCTCACAATTTCAACAAGAAAAAATAATTACACCAGAATATTTTAGAGTATTCAACACACTCATTAATCCACTAAAATTGTAGAAGAAATTAGCAATTGATTCTGAGGTTTTTAGATCTTGACCATTAGCAGATGAGAGATGAAATCCAATTTCATTTCAAAACATAAGCCACACGTCCATCATCCGTTTTTGTCATTTCCAAGTTTTTGTCATCTCCAAAGTGTTACTGATATACTACAACTGTCTTAAGAAGAAAAGGAAGATCTCACACAGACAATGCCATCCGATTCCAGTCCCATATTAAACTGTGAAATCAATTCATAACTTCATAAACGGCATGACTTGGGCAAAACTCCAACCATTTAATAATTATCGGTAATTAGAAACAAAAGAAAATCCATTGAGCAGCATGCTGTATGCACTTGGGAAAGAACACATTCCTTGTTTCCAGTCAGTTCTACTGCGATCAAACATTAAAACAACGGCATTTGCATGTTAGTTGGACTGTCACTCACAATCCAACCAACAGGAGATGAGACTTCCCTTCCATGATGAATGTGCATGCTGGCTTGCAACTGTACAAGTGTAGAAAATCTAGAAACTGGTAGAAGTCTTCAATACCTCTAGGGAAAATGTCGACAGAGCAGCAATGGCTTCTTCGACAGGAACCGCCATGCAATCCTTCCTGAATGAGCCTTCCGCGAGCTCGATCTGAGCAAAAGTGGAGCAGTATCAGCGGAGGACACGGATTAGAATTCTGCTGTGGGCATTTGAGATGCTAATTTGAGAGAAATGCAGTAAAAGAAAAAGCAAATGTTTTTCTACCCTGATTATTCTCCTACAACACAGAGAAGATCTCGCTTGCAATGGAAATGAGAATGAAATGGCAATGATATACGGTGGTGTAATGGTTTATGAATCTGACAGCGTGGTTTGTCCTGAATTACAACGATGCCATTGAGTTAGTTGGAATTTCTGCCCTGGCGATGTGGAGGAGATCTCGCTGACAGCTTTCTCCGGAAGCTTGCCTTCAAAGCGACTGATTCGAATGGGGAGATGACTTGTGCTGGACAAGTAACCTCCTAATTTAGCAGAATTATATACTGCCACTGTACGGTGGCGGGATGTCCCAATCCTCGCTCTATGTCGCGTTCTTGCAAGTAGCTCAGCGTACGGTTTTCGTCCGGTAAATTTGCCAGTTTTCGCTTGTTTTCTTTATGCGAGTGCGGCGTATCGTGGTTGAAGCCGATGTTCACAAGATTGGATGGGAGGTTGAACTATTTATTTGTCCGAATGAATCAAGTTAAATCCATGATATTAGCATGATGAAATTATAATAAATAATTATAATTATAATTAGCTATTAATATTTTTACCAATTAATGAGTTTAATTTGTAAATCAATATATTTAAATTAATATAAATATATTTTACTTATTTTTTTATTTTTTATATTAAAAAAAAAAACAATGATAAACCTTAACCGGACCAGTGCTCCAGCCGGTCCGGTTCAAAATTTTAAACACTGGATGAAGCTCAGCTGTAAAGCAGCATTCATACGAATTCGATCGTGGGAAGACTGGCATGTAGAATGGGATGGAGGTGATTTTAATAGTACAGGGGATAAAATAAGCTATGAGATAAACAAAATTGAAATAAATTAAATAGATTGCATGTTACTTAAAAAGATGTTACGAATGTCACTTCAAAATAAAAATTCTCTAGATAACTAATTTTATTAGCTATTTTTAATTTCCAAATATAATAGAATAACAGAGAAAATAATTTTATAGATGACTTTTTATCTAAACAAATTTTATAGGACTCAGCAGCCAACAATTGATCAGCCTTTAGTAAATACAAAAACCCATGTACCCACTTCTTAGAATCCCTCTCTTTCTCAATTTATTCCCTTTGGGTAAAGATTTATGTTTTATTTGGAGTCAGCACGGATTGCAATATTGAAAAATTATATGCTAAAGAATCATATTATTTCTAGTGACAAAGAATGCAAATTATCACAGAATGTTTGCCAAACTAATTTATCATAAATATTTTGCAAAAGATGATTGGTTTGTTGGTAATACCTTATATAACATCATCCACTATTATAATGGAATTCTCAGAAACTAGATCTATTTATATAGAGCATCATACCCGAACCCAAGGAACGGCCCAAACAAATGTCATTCTCAATTGCACGGATAAATCTTCCAAAATCTATCACAGTAGAAATGAAACATAACAATAAAAGCAACCACAATAACTCCTAATTAGGGAAAGTATTACAATACAATCCACAGAAAATTTTGCCATAATTATCCCCATGCCGCGACTAGTGTCTTTCACGAGCGGCATTCTTTATAAGAAAAATATTAGGGTGAGTCATGACAACTCAGTAAGTAATGCAGATGTAGCTAGCGTATATAATAAAAATACTAATCAAATCACATCAAATGTTATAAACTGTTTGGTTTGATAAACTAGTATATCAGTCAGGGAGATATATTCCATCTCTCTTTACAATATGACCATCATCTCATCAGATTTATGTCTGATATCATATATCGACCAATACAGAGGACCAAACTATCATATCTAGGAAATCATATCCCTTGTCCACTTAGACCTCAATGATCTGAACATCTTTTGGATAATTTGATCCTTCCATTGAATCTAAAATGCCCAAAAACATCAAGGTCCACTAACTGATTATCCATATCGCACATTGTGAGATGCATAAATCAACAAAACTAATCCGGTCATTCATCTTCATATAATCCAGCCATCTTTTTAATAATTCAACCCTTCCATTGGGTTCAGAACATTCAAAGACCTCATGATCAACTCTTTGATCGTGTAAATCAGATATTGTAAGGTCCATAATTCAACAAAACAAATCTAAAAATCCAAGATTGACTATCTGATCGTCTAGATAAGAGATTGTGGGAGTCAATAATTCAACAAAATGAATCTGACCATCCAATTTTACATGATTTCATTATCTTTTGAAGTTATCTTTTGAACAATTTGACCCTTCCATTAGATCCAGAATACTGAAAGACATCAAAATCGACTACTTGATCTTTCAAATTGGAGATCAAATAGCCAAGATCCATCCAAAACATTTCTAGTCGTCCATACATACATTGGACTGGCAGAGCTTGAGTCTGGGCTTGCCTAACACTAGGTTGAAGCCTTCAGATGACCCAAAAATTTCTAAGCACCTTTAGCAACGAAAATAACATCTTTTCGATTCGAAAGGTGTAAAAACTAATTTATTTAAAAATTCTGATTTTTCTGACTGATCTTCTAATTTCTAATATTTGGAAATTAATCCCTAAGATGACAATGAGATGTACTAGGTCACCTTATGGGCCCACATGCACATTTATGGTCCAAAAATTCTAGATTTAATAAATTTTCTATTTTTACAATTCATTAAATTTAACTAATGAAATGAAGTCATTTCAACTCTAAATTTTTAATATAAGTTAATATCATTATTTAGAATACATCTAATGGTTCAAATTTTGAAAATTATAAGGGAAAAAAATTCATTTCTCACATACATGTTTTACGTGTAGGACATGACAAACAGGGACTTCCATCCCTTTCAATTTTTTTTTTTTGTAAACTTATATATATAGCATTTTGTGAATTTGAATTGTATGATGTATTTTATATAATAAGTGTTTCAATTCAAGACCAATATGTAATATAAAATTCTATCAAATTTAAGATTTGACTGTATCGAGGACAAAAAATGAGGATGAAATAAATAAATGGAATGACGTGATCGGAATTGGTCGCCTTTGGAATGAACCAAATAGTTTCCATTATTATTGATTTTCCTCAATTGATTACACTTGCCGTATATATCAGAAAAGATTATGTGTTCACATCCCAGACCACAAGTGGTCTTAATTACATCTCCACAATGGAGAAAACCCTTGATGAAAAGGAAAAGTACAACGCTTCTTAGAAATCTGAAATAAATCACACGCTTTCCCTCAAAATAAATATGTGCCGTCTTTGGGATCGCCGAGCACATTGCGATGACTTGATATTTAGGAGACCGCCTCAAGTCAGTGGGCGGATGGAATGACGCGGTTCTAGACTAGGTTGCTAGACACTGGGTCAACTAGGAGATGGGTGTTTTGATCCGA